>DVZK01000326.1:0-12590 GCA_018236665.1 Calephelis perditalis | reverse complement strand
CTCTAGGCGGCGTGAATTTCTTACCATCACGAAATCCGCCTGCTTGTTTGCCTTCCTATAACATAAAAAAAATGCTGCTGTCGTAAATATCGCACACCTCTTTGTACAGCAGGTACAGACATGTGCTGTGATGTATGTGTGTGAGTGCTGTGCAACATTTCACACTGATTGTACCTTATACCGCCATTGTTAGTGCTTGCCTTGGTCGCGTTCTGTGCTGGACATATAGACGGTAAATTCGTACTTGGCTTAAGATCGTCTTAAGACAACGATATACTACTAACATCTACAATCTCTGGAACATCATGAGAGCCACCTGATGTGGGCTATGTTAGACAAAAAAAAATCGTTTTTGTCGGCCATATTCAGAGGTAGGAAAATGGAATGGAAGGTTAAGTTTAAATATATATTCATGGTTGTAAACTTAAGGGCTCAAACTGAAATTGCAACCTAGTTAACTCCCTAAATTTTTTAAACCGTGTGTGTGGTCTAGCGGTTCAGGTGCTGGACTTGACTGCATGAGGTCCCGGGTTCAAACGACGGGTCAGGCAACAAAAAGAAAATTGGGTTTTTCCAATTTTCTAATAAAAAAATGTTGCTATCGTCAATCTTGCATGCCATCTATCAAATTGTGGGATTTAGTCTCTTTGGCTAGTCATGGGTGCCCTAGATGTTGTACCTCTACCTACCCGTTCAGAGACATGGGCGTGAAGATACTTACTTACTTACTTTCTTTTGAAATAACTCTGAAAGAGATTTTTCGTACGAACTTAATATTGAACAGCAATAGACAATAGACATACAACTTGCGAGCTCTAAAAATACATTTGTACACACCTGAATATATATGCCAAGGAAATAAATGTTATTTTCTTTAAACTTGGTTTATTTTTGCGTGATTTCTTCTCAGTTAGCATGTCGGACGAAATGAACACGCAGCTACCGACTTAAATGGGTATTAATGGCTGAAATAAAATAAATAGGCGTCATTAGCGCCGTTCCCGGACAGGTCGTTTGCCTACTTTGTGGGACGTGCCTCTGGGGGACATAATTACCAAAAGTTTTAATAATTAAATATATAATTTATCTTTGATGGTTTTATTTGTAAAAGATTTGCTTCTCTGATATCACTCCATTTGTTGTTGTAAATGGTTATGCGTTTTGTCAATAGTACTAGCCTACCCGGCGAACTTTGTATCGCTTGATGAGTGTTGTTTGAGTTTAAATCTTACAAGGCTTCTTCTTCTTATCGTCTTTTAGTCTTTCCTAGAGAGGGCGATTACACCCCCTTAAAGCGTAAGAGACCTAGAAAAAACGGGGATGCTGATTTTTTTTCTACGACATTTATAAACCGATTTTGTATTACAAGTGTAGAATTTTAGATTTCCTATTAATGGAATTCCAGATAAATCGATTTAAAAACATTGTTTTTTGTATGTAGGACTTACTTATTGAAATCGAAGTCGGTTTTTGCAGTTTTACTATAACCAAATAGGTATGGATTACCTAAAAGTTTAATTTAATAGCTGAGTGAAATTGGAATAAGCTTTTCCTACAAAAATGTGGATTTTAGTATTGTTTGAGTTCTTATTTCTGATGGATTATTTCGGGACCGTTTCACGCTCAAGTCATATTTTCTAACCTGAGACTGGCGAATCACCTCGTGTAAATACCGGTGTGAATTTGTTCATCCGTCACTCGACCCTTTTAGCTTCTCCGTGCGGTTGACCGCGGCCTGCCAACTGGGCTTTTGAAGACTTATTAAATGTTCCTTACTCAAAAGGTGCAAGGACGTGCCATTATTTTGACAAAAGTAAACAACACCTGCCAAAAAAATGTAGCCGAAAAACGGACAATTAAATGGAGAGTGATTAATCTTCGGTTTTCGAAAGTTAAAGGCCTACTAACCGACGTGGATAAATATCAGATATACCTTAACATCACAAAATTTAATTTAATTAATGGGATAGGTTTATTACACAAAATAATGGCCGAAGTAAATAAATAAATAAATATCCCTGGATAAGTTACACAAATTGAATCTAACCCTAAAGTATATCTTGGACCACAAGTAGAGCACCCGTCCAAAACTAAGCCACCTATGTACCAGTTATTCAATAATGATTAATTAGGCAAGGGTCGTTAATCCCGCTAACTGTTTGATGTTCGCTAATGATCTGAACCTGCTCAGCTGTTAACACTTTGATAGGCTGAGTGATCCTGCTGACTTACATCGTGTTAGGTCTTTATCGGTATATGAACCATTCGCAATACAGATTATCTTGTTTACAATTAAATACGTATAAACTTATACAAATTCTGCGGAAGCCTTGAATGAATTCTTAGGCAAAGGTGGATTTTCGCTGGTAAGAAATATATATATCAGCGTCGTGATGTGACTCGTCACCTGCTGGTGGTAAATAAATAATTCCTCGTCTCGGTCCGGGCTTCTTTGCAGAGCAGACCAACTGCATTCCTGCCAGGCTTCATTAAAGCGTGACATTTGACTAGGGGGTAGAGTTTTGCACCAACCCGCCCGAATTGGTACAACCGCCTTTACACATGCCGTCAGCGCTTGCCGTTGACGTGTTCAGGTTCGCAGGGTAAGGTAACCGGTAAACTTACTTTTGCTCGAAGTCTTCAGGCTCTTGTCTTCAGGTTGGCAACGCACCATTATCACTATTGGTGTCTATAGGCGGCGTAAATTTAAAAAAAAAAAATGTTTTGAGATATGAATCAAAATGTCAGTGTTACCACTTTTGATACGAAGAAATTGCTAGACTTTGATTCTAAAAAATTATACGAGCTTGTGTGTCCTGAGAAATGGATGATTTCTGAAGTAAAAAATACTACTAACAGAATAAAAACCCGTTTAAAGGAGTTTCGGCGTCATTAAAAGAAAAAAATGGTTGCATTTTGTCGTAGTTTTTGAATTTTCTTTGAGGGTTAAGTAAATTTAATCAATTTTGGCGGCATTTTGTAAAATTTTGTTCAGTTTTAGTGCACAAGTGAAGTATTCGTAATCATGAAGAAATTAGTGTATTGTGTGTTTCCTCGTTGTCACTAAATGTCACTAATTGAGCTTGACTGAGGCCACTACTTTACTGCTACTTTATTATTTCATTGGGTATGATGTCGCGATTTGATAATTCTTTTTTCGAAAGATAACAAGTGGTTCCAAAATGGTCCCACATAAATTTTATCAACATCCTACTTATAGTTTTTGAGTTACACTTAATGATTCATTAAAATTTCTTATGTTAATCCTACTAATAAGATAAACGCGAATGTTAATGAGATTGTATGGATGTTTGTTACTCTTTCGCGCTCGAATAACTGAACGGATTTGTCTGAAATTTAGGACAAAGATAGATTGTGACTTGGATTAACATATAGGCTATTTTTAATCCCGATCGCACAACGGGTTCCTAAGAGAACGCGGGCGAAGCCACAGGCAACAGCTAGTGATATAATATAAGTGAAAGGTTAAAAAGCATTTGGGATGTCAACATGTGGCAAGTTGAACAATCTTTACGCATACAGATTGCATTTCTGGAACAACACTCACACAAATAAGACGTCGTTATTGTTAACAAATACAGGCACTCAGAACTATGTATCTACAGTATGTAACTACCCGCGTTAACAGGTAAGACAGGAATTAAAAATTTCGCCACGGGACTTGAATCCTAAGTAGCTCAAATGGTTAGAGCATTCGTCGACTGGAGACGAAAGGTTACAGGTTCAAATCAGGTATGGGACGCAATTTTTTATTGCGAAAATAATGCGACTATACTTTCTCTCGGTGTCGCCAAACTCCCACTGCTATTTTTTTTCTTTAGTTTTTGGCACTAGCGTTAGTATTTGTTTAAGTTTGCATCAAACTACCCGATTTAGCAAAATCAGATTAAAATTAATAAAATTTAATCATAAGTCGTTATCAAAACTAATGTAATGGTCTTGGGTGATGCAGTGGCCTCCTTACTCAAGCTCAACGAGAAAACCTGTAAGGTTCAAATCCGGTCTCGGGCGCAATTTTTTCTTTCTTTAAAATTTACAGAAATTTAACCCAAGCACAGGGCAAGTGCTTAAAATAAAAATACCTTAATACATGTAAGTAAACAAATTAAATAGTGGGGCGCTTCCTATTAGCTTAAAACTATGTAGATGATCTCTGCCGCGGTCACATATGATTTGTTGAACAGTTCAATGTTGTGATCTTTTCATCAGCGTGTATTAATAGCCATTTTTGTGTTTTGGTCTGGAGAGAAGAGAAGTCGATAACCTTATGCAAAAGGATTAGGAACTCAGTCTCAAGTAGTCAAATGTGTACAAACAACAAACCAGGTTCACATAATATAATATTTCTTATTGTAAAGTTTGAAAATGGAGTTTTCGACAGAAAATACGGTCGTAGTTTTTTCATAACCATTAAATATTATGCAACGTCAGTCAATTTTTGGTGGTATTTACTATTTTCTACAATTTTATTTAGTTAAAGTGCATAAGTGAAGTAATCAAGAAAAAAAATAGTGTATCGTGTACTTTCCCGTTCCCGCCAAATGTCACTAAGTTACATGAGATGAGACCACTGCATTACCTGCTTTTTATGGGGTCTTGACCCCGACATGACTTTTAACGATGATTAATGTTTAATTTTAAAAAAGGTAAGCCTGATTTTGCTAAGTCGGTTAAATTAAAGCAAACTACAACTTGACTAATGACAAATCACAACAGTAATACTTAACTGACAAAAAAATATAATGTTTATTAAACTTTTGCATCTGTATCTGAAGACTTAGCAGAATCTCGATCTGCCGTTACGGTATAGAGTAAACGATTTTATAAAAAAACATTGTATATTTTTTGTCATTACGGATTATTTTTTTTGCCTCTCTACCGGCAGAATAGTGTTTAAAAGTGTGCAATGACTGTTTTATTGACAAATAATAATATACTTAGTATTAATTTTGTTTTAGAGGATTTTAAGACCTTAGGATCAGGTTTTCCTGAATATTCCCCTATTTTATGTTTGTATATCTGTTTTCCTATTTACTAAGTGGCTTATGAGTGAGCTGTTACGTTGCTGAACAATTACATGTTTTTTTGTCCTTTGTTAACGTTAAAATGACAAACAAGAACGAAGTGGGTTTCGCTTTAAGTATGAAAATAAACTTTAAAATATTTGTTACTTGTATCTTAATCAAACCTTAACATTTGAATCTGATTAAAGCCAGCCATCTAACAGCTATATTCATTTATATTTCAGAACGCTATGTCAGCTTCATTAACGAAAGCCTCTCCGACTAAGTACCTAGCCACTGTTGCGAGATATTTTAAATTTTAAATACAACTTTCGGGACTTTCTACTAAATTAACTGGAATTTGATTAGTCAAAGAATATCATTTCATTATAAGAATTTCATTTTAATTTTATACAAGTTTATTTGGGAGCAAAGTAAAGCCATTATAATTTTGCTTGTTTCTTACAGCTTTTAGTTTTTTCTTTAGTTTTTGGCACTACTATGTATATTTTTTTATGATAATGGAAGGCAAACAAGCAGACGGATTTCCTGATGGTACGAAATACATGTCACCTAGAGACACCAAAGGTGGTAATGGTGCGTTTCTGATCTGAGACCGGGATGTTAGGCCTCGAGCAAAAGTAAGTTTGCTGGCTACCTTGCCCTCCGAACCAGAAAACTTCAACTTTTCTTTAGTTTTTGGCACTAGCGTTAGTATTTGTTTAAATTTGCATCAAACTACCCGATTTAGCAAAATCAGACTTAAATTAATAAAATTTAATCATAAGTGGTTATCAAAACTAATATTGGGGTCTTGGGTAATGCAGTGGCCTCCTTACTAAAGCTCAACGAGAAAATGAGCGATGACACTTATTGTGCACTTTAACTGAACAAAATGCCACAATCATTAACTAATTATGCTCTTCTGTTCATGGTAGTGCCAAGTCTCCAACAGTGCCAAAGATTGAAATGGACAAGGAGTATGAAAACAATAGAAATCCTAAATCACTTAGAATATGGATATTAACCAATTTTTTAGTTGGTGGATAGTCAATGTGCTGCCGAACGTTGAAGTTTCATTCTTATCTGTCTATAAATTACTAGGTGGTGCAAAATTTAAAATTAACAGAAAATTATGTTAGAAGATGCGAACAAAAGCTTTCGTACACATTTAATATAGCTTCTTAAATGTTTCACGTTACGATTTATTACAAAACAATGTGATGCCCAAAGCGTTTACTTCGAAGTATTGAATTTTTTATGAAGTATAAATATTGTGAAAGCTATACGGAGTTTCTCAAAGTAAGCTAAAAGACCCCAAGAGGTGTTTTATTGTTTGTAGAGGATACACGCGATGTGATCGTGGCATTTGGCACTCGGTACTCTCTGCCTAACCCATAATAAACTTGGCATAAAGGTATATAGATAGTAACGAGTCTTCCAACTGTATCTAATAATGCCATTTCCGCTATTACTAATTAAAAATTAGTAGCAATAAATAGGTAGCTTACAAAAACATATAAAATTTTAATTTACTCATTATTTTCTTGTAACTTTTACGAATATTTTTTCATTTTACATGCAGATGGTGCAGTGTCATATGAGCTTTTGTAAAAGAACACAAGTTGTGTGATCACAAGTTTGAAAACCTCTGTTTTACATCTTACGTTTACTTTCTGTGAGATAAGAATATTATTTTCCGACATGTGACCTCGAAAAAGTTTTACAACTAGAATAACAATTGAATACGAAGGGAAAAGGAGAAAAAAGCTATACTCCTGTATGGCAATAGGGTTGTTACCATGAAACTTTACTACTAAAGGTTAAACTTCTAACAAAGACCTCAGGTTACTTCCAAATATTGTTAGCTCACTCTAATGTACTCATCTCTCTTTCGTTTTGACTTTCTTTTAATCGACATCACAAGACTCTCAGAAAAAGGGGTCAATGATATAAGACTTACTTATATTTTGAAATTACCTACGTAGGTCACGGATGTACTTGTGTAAAAATAAGGGTTACAGGTATTACAGTACACAGGTAAGTACTCCATAAAAAACTACTAGTAGACCCGATATCTGTTCTTTACTACATTTTATGACGTATAGTTTACATTACTCTTCAGGTGTTACTTACCTTGTTGTCAAAATAAAGTAACCCCTGGCGGGCATTGCTTTTAAAATACAGAAAACTCTGCCACGTCTCTTTTGTAAAATCTGCATGTTTATAACTCAGTGTTTTGACAGCCCTACATCAACTAGGTCCTCTATGTCAGAATAAAAACAAAAGTACGAAAGAAAGTACATAAATTATTATAAGTTCATATTTTATGATGAAACTTTGCGACTTGAGTAAAAAGTTCCGTTGAAGATGTAATATGAAAACCGAAAACCATCTGTCTCGTCGTCAACGAATTATCCAGCTTATAAACAGTAAATCAAACTTATAAGTTGGATAGTTGCCTTGTTCAGTCATCAACACTTTCATAACATTTAAAGACTAGCTGTACCGGCAAACTTCCAAGAAAGGCTATATATACTTTTTGTCCTATTTGCTACAGGGCAACTCGTGAAAGAAGGATAAAAGTGATGTAAATCAAATATAGCCAATATTTGATTAACGCGTAATTCGATTTTATGTACCTAATTATATGTGTTTTGATGTTTGTGCATACCAGCTAACCCGGAAAACTTCATATCGCTTGACAGTAACAGCTGCTAACAGTTTGTATAAAAAAATCAAAGTATTAGTTTTCCCATTTTCCCTGAAATTTTCCCAGTTTTCCACATCAAACAAAATTACCAAAGTTGTTCCATCCGTTCAAAAGTGGTGCGATGATGAAACTGCTGTTCACAAACTGAACTAATTGTAGATGCATGCTGTCTTTGTCAAAGGAAACAAAAACAAAAGAGAACATTTTAGACATGTCAGATTAGTCCAGAGGTATCAAATTGTGATGTTTTCAATCAACGTTTTTTGAGTAGCAGATTAAACGTCTGTAGAAACGTCGTGTACAGACTCACCTGACAGCACTAAAAGTGTTTTGTCTCTTTCTATTACTTTCGTTGAAAGAAGATAGCGATAACTTTATACTAGTTTAGTGAGTGCGTTACAAAATTACCAGCAATGACTAGGTACGTGTTCACCTAGTCCTGCCTTTGTAATGATAATGTTACTTCCGGAGGGTATGGCGGCTGGTAGACTTGCATTCTAAGGCTACCCGGTTGTCATCATCTCCGGTCAGTTATCATCTCTTGTGTGTTTTCGCTGCCTTATCATAAAAATAATTCATGGAACTGTGTACTTCGTTACATATCTTCACACCCAGTCCCTTAGGGGATAGGCGGAGAGTATCAAAAGTCAAGCCTTACGATCCTTACAGACCTGTCTAGCTTCCTCCACATTCATTATTCTTTTCACAAAAACACGCCGGTTTTAAAAACTCTTAACTTTTTTTTTATTTATTTTCAATATTTTTTTATAACATTACACAATTTTGTTTAACAAAAACTTTACACGAAAACCTATAGAGGTTTATCTGTGTAAGTTAGCCGTTCGTTCGTTAAAAGTCATAATAATATTTGTACAAATAAAAATGAATTTTAATAGCTTGTGCTCTTCTCGTATTTACCGTAGATTTCCAATAAGATAATTATGTCAGTTGAACGTATCAATAATTCCACCAGCTTTTAGTCAACTCGTCCGTGAAAGAGATAAAACGAAAATATATCACTGCTTTATAACGTATTGGTCGCATGATGTGCGTGAATTTAGAAATTTAAAATTGTGAACTCGTACTTTTTTACGTATACGAAACGTTTACGTATTGCGTACGTTTTTTAATAAGTGACGACTTCTATAGACTGGCGGAATTGATTCTGAGATGCTAGGACTTTTTCGTAATTCTTTACCTTTAGCTACCCTACTCTTTGAACAGGAACATGACAACAACGAGAACTGAGATTATAACAGGAATTAGATTCGTGTTCGGGTACAGAGGATAGGGTAGCCGGAAGACTTGTATACATATTGCCTGACGAATATATTATAATATCATCTATGCTTAGCATTGGCTAGGGTTGTCTCTTAACTCTTACGATGACAGTTAACAGTAGGTAGGGTTAAATTTGTTTACATTTTTAAATTTTAGTAATAAATAATAAAACTTTTAACAAATAAAAGAATTGGATCAGAAGCTGAAATATAGAATAGAATAGAATAACTCTTTATTGTGCACCAAAATACATTAAAAATAAATACAGATTAAAAAAACTTAAAAAATTAAGTGATACACAAAGGATCAGATGAGATATGCTAGATTTTTTTTTACTTTAATATGTTTTCACTTGAAGTATTTGACAACGTAGTCTATAAACTGATAATTAAGTGAATGAGATATATGATGATGATAGTGTATTAATTTACTAGTCAGTGTTCACCCAACGACTTTGCCCACATGGTTTACTAGAAACCTTCAACAGAGCATCAAAACGTTTTGACGGAATGCAATGTGTTAATCAATAAATAAATCGACAAATTATACTAATTGATCTAAGCCCAAAATGCTTTCCTTATGTTATGGGTGCTTAATCAATGATACACAGAAAATTTTGGTGGATACCGGAATAAATATATAAAAACACCCAGAACCGCGACTACAGACATTCACACTTATGCCAGATCCCGTCGGCAATTGAACTCGAAGATCGCGGTTGTTTATTGAAGTCAGGCATGAACGCTAACCGCTAGGCTTATGAAGCGGTCAAATCAATGAAATTAGGCGTTCTTCGTCTAGCATAAGGGAAGATTTTGAAACGATGTGACCATAACATAATTTTTTTAGGACTAAATCCGCGTCTGATAATGGCTTCACGGGGTGACTCTCGGGCGTAAACTAGTGAAGAAATATAATGCAAAAGCTCTCTTGAGGTCTTACAACGTAGATGACGTGTCACAAGAAAAGGTTCCGTAATCCGTAACAAATTGCGTCCCATTTAGAGGGTGTCATTTCGCACTACCGCGTCATTACGGTGGCACTCACGGAACGTTACATGACGCTTCTTTTACATACCTGTCATAAATTACTCGTCAAGATCCTTCATGAGAATAAAACACCGTATATTATATTTCACTAACATCTTTTAAACATATACCTACTGTTGTTGTGGCTACGACATGACTTTGGTATGACTTTGATAAAATCCGATGTCACTGTTCTTAACATAAAAATAAGATACCAAAAATAGAATACGAAGGTTCTCTTAAGAGATTTCAATGCTTTGATGTGTCACTTAAAAGAGAAAAGGTTTCGTAATCTGTACAAATTGTGTCACATTAAGAGACTATTATGTTTTCACGATATCCCGTCATTATTTCGACAAAAAGAAAAGAAGCTTCAGATAGTTATATCTATGACGTAAAAATGAATTGCTAATTGTGTTGGTAAGCGCATAACTTTCTAACGACTCAACCGATTCGGCTAATACTTTTATATTGTGTTAGTTATTGTCAGAAAAAGGTTCCTACGAAGTAAAAAACCGGAAAAAAATCAGAAAAAATGGGAAAAACAATGCATTATTTTTCACCATAAAAACTAAATGGGTGGGACGAAGTTCGCCGGGACAGCTAGTATGTCAAAAACTTCTGTGTGATTCAATTGAAGTATAGACAACATTTTAGTAATCTTAATATCTTGGATAACATTCAGGACATTTTATTTTTAACCGTCTCTAAATTTTCAGTTTAATTCGTCAGTATGTTTCGTTCATTGAATGTTTGTTACGCGATTACTCGGCCAATAGGCAACCGATTTTGATAGTTCTTTTTTAGAAAAATAGGTCATGATTCCGAGGTAGTCCCATTTCAGTTTTATCATTATCCGACTAGTGGTTTTTAAGCTACACTTAATTGTAATTAATTATTAAGTGTAATTTAAAAACGACTAGTAGGATATTGATGAAATTTATTATACCATTTTTAAAACATTTTCTTTCTTTCGAAAAAATAATTATATAATCGCGACGTGGTACCCAATGAAATAGTTGGCAATTTGGAGTCGATTTTTACAATAGGTACCTATTACTGCGCTTGATTAAAAAAACAGTAGATTTGCTAATGCCAAAGACGAATTGCCATATCATTGAGGCGACAAAGACGTATTAATTAAGCTGATGGCGTGTACGTGCCGCTATCTACATGGCCGGCAGCTGGTAATACTATACGACATATGTATGACAAATCCTTCTTTTTATATAACAGCGGTAAAATAAAAAAATGCCGTCATAGAGGTTTTACAACATATATGTGTCACAAACAGAGAAAATGGTCGGTGCTCCAAAACAAATTGCATCGCATTTGGAGAGTGCCAGTTCGCACGGACGCGACATTATACTGAACGTTCTGTGGGGCCGTTTGACGTTTATACACACTGACATATTTTTAGATCCTTCAATATTAGATGGAAATATGACACTGTTAGAAAGATCAATTTATATTATTTAATGACAAATGAATATTTAGATACATAATTATGATATTTTAATTTTTTAGTTAAATTAACATTTATGAAAGTGATTTTTTTTAATATTTAATAATAATAAATAAATATCAGTGGAAAAATCACACAAAATGAATCTACCAGCAAAGTAAGCAAATTATAATATGCTTGTGTTATGGGTGTTAGTCAACGATACTAATGTACATAGAAATACTTAAATAGATACCAGAATAAATTTAATGAACACCCATACTCCGAAATGCAGTTATGTAAATGTTCATCACACAAATGCCTGCCCCCGTCGGGAATCTAACCCGAGCCTCGCGCTTGGTCGGTGTAGGTAGGCGTGTACACTAGCCACTAGACCAACGAGGCGGTCATAAGTTCTAGGTGATTAGCTCTGCTGAACCGGATTGGTTCCAAGGTCTTACCTAATCCTACTTTTATAATGTCAGCATTGCGTGGTGGAGGCTCTGGCTACCCGCAGACAGATTTGCACAAGTGGCCCAAGACTCAAACATAAGATAGCTACACTCACCAGTAACATCTATGGTGTCTGTAGGCGATGATTTGTTCTTACCATCAGAGAGCTAAGCCATCTGCTCGTTCGTTATTCCATATTGTAGTGACGTTTATTCCTGATTAAACATTAATCGATAGTTTTGTTAACGATAATGTGTTGCTAACTTCGCGGGTTTTAGCTTAACTATCGATACAGTCCGGGTTTACCGGACTGTATCGATAGTTAACTGTATAGTACTTTATATTAAAAGATAGTTAACTGTGAAGTTTTGTTTTGTTTGATTAAAAATGGCATTTCGTTCACTTCCTTGATGTGTTGATATTTTAAAGCGAAATTGTAGTTAATTATAATCGTATACCTTTTTTGGTAGATAAAGTTTTACGCAGATTAAAAAATAAACATTAGAAAGGTGCATTCAGGGATAAATTTTTTCCCCGTGTTGGTCCGGGCTCCTTTGCAGAAAGATCATTTGCCTTTCTTGCCAGGCAGCTCGTAAAAGGCGAGCATAGGCTCATCATCACTAACACCGTGACATCTGACTAGGTGG
>DVZK01000325.1:0-12591 GCA_018236665.1 Calephelis perditalis | reverse complement strand
GTGGTAATTCTCATTATGTGAAAAAAAAAGAAACAGAGCAACAGGAATGCAGGGAGGGACATCTTAGAGCGGACGACCGAAGTTTGGCTCGGCAAAAAGCTCGAACAATGCTCGCTAGAATGCTCGCCAGAACGCTCGATTGAATGCTCGCTAAAAAGTTCTAATTATTTTTCTGTGATGTAACATTCGCACAAATGCTCATTACAAGTGAATGCTCAAGTGTATCAGCACATAGAAATAAAGCTTGTTAAGAAAATAGTGACATCATCAACATAGCAGACACGCTGTTATTGAATAGCAGAAAAATGGAAATGCGATTAATAAAAATTATAATTTTCGGCATTTCAATAGATAAGGGGCCATCAACTTAGCTACAAGTTGATGGCGTCACTTTTTTTAAACACAAACGAGCGCTTTAAGTTCCTAATGTAACAATATTCGGAATTTTGCATTAAACTTCTTGGTCTTAGTTCATAAACCTAATATAGCTATACGGCGTGGACTTGCAGCCTAGACCAGTATCCTTTTTTTGTACAAACATGGCAATGACATTTTTATTAGTTTCATTAAACTTAGTTTTATAAAATAATTATTTCATTTACGGTAAATGATATTCAATGAAGCCTACTAAATAAGATTATTTTAATTATAGATTTTAAAAATCCACTAAAATTGCTGCTTTCTTTATACATTTAATAACGACTATATCATTTATAGTACCTTTAGAATTGATGATCTAATTTGAAAACGAACGAGTATTTGGAGTAAAGAAAAACTAACAGATGGAGGGAGGCTCCATCTGTTAGTTTTTCTTTACTCCAAATACTCCATAAGCACAAATGAAATTAAATAAGTTGAATGATCTTCATTAAGAACATAAAAATGGAGGGATGTTAAAAATCAAATAAGATTGTCTTAACGATATTTTATTTTGAAATGACTCATCGAATCTATAAGCTTTGTAAATGCCAAAACTGCCCATGTAAGACAAATCTTAGCACCAAAAGGGTAAACCAAAAGAATATATTCATCAACAAATCAATGTCAAACATAACAAGCGTGATTTTATCGTATAAAACACATAAAAGCTGATAAATAATTTAAACAACAACAAATTGTTTAATTTACAGAGGTACATTTATTATTTTATTAAACTATACAATTCGTAAATGTACAATACCTTCCAAGCCGCCACTGCTCGAGTGGCCGGAGCTGTTCAGACCGGACCCTGAGTTGAACACCCTGTTTTTGTCATGTTTACGTTAAAGATTTGAAAAGCTATAGTGAATGTTTGACTCCAAAAATCAAAACGTAGTACTCGTGATCGTTCTCAAGTCTGGTGACGCCTTAAAAGATCCAAAGCTGATATCTCAGGAAATTATTAAAACGACTTTGTTATTTGTATGTAAAATGTTTTGGCAATTATGGATGACTCGACAAATATAAATAAATAAATAACCCTAAAGTAAGTAAGTTACACAAATTGAATCTAACTCCAAAGTAAGCAAATTATATGCTTGTGTTATGGGTGATAGTCAACGATACTACAACCAAGTAATACCTAAATAGATACCAGATAAATTTAATAAACACCCAGACCCGGAAATGCAGACATCTAAATGTTCATCCACGCAAATGCCTGCCCTCGTCGGGAATCGAACCCGATGAATGAGTCGTGATTACATTCGCGACTTAAGGCATTGAGTCGGAGTCGCAAACTAGTTCACGGATCGACTCAATTTCATCCAGTCGAACTATTTAAAAAAAAATAGATAATACAAGTAGTATGTAGTGCAGCTTTTAAAATGTAATTAATGTCTTAGTGGATACCAGATGAGGTATCTTTCAGACAGCTGTTGGCAGCTATGTAGTTGTGGATACTAGTATACTAGTGAGATATAGCCCTTTATGTAGTAACAGAGATATTATCGTCGGCAAACCTAACTCATACTTGTTTGCGTTAATCGATCAGCCGTCTTTACCGTCAATTTTATTTATTTCTATCAGTAATTATGTGCTGGAATGAAGTATACCAATTCTTGCGAAATTCGCGAGTCACAGAATTGGGCCCTGAAAATTACATATTATTGGGCCCCGGGAAAAATCGATCGGAATTTCAGTGACATTATTATACTAAAATTGACAAAAACTTTCGAGTGTCAGAAGTAACGATATTTAGTTAGCTTGTAAATAGAGCACCTTATTTTTAGATAGTTTAACTCAATGTTAAGTTTAACCCAGGAATGTGCAAGCGTCCCTAAAATGTGTAATCTTATTAAGTTTATACTCCCACTCGAGATAGTTGGACAATTTTATAAAATAAAATCGTAAACCGACAATTTTCCCGGTCGCGTATGTTTTTATACCATTTTCCGGATTTTGATGCCTCAGAGCTGACGACGTATACTGTCAGAGTATGAGGGGTGGGCACTGCGCCTTTGTTCTCATTGTCAAATTGTAAAGGCGCGTTCTGATTGATTGAAATGAACTTAAGTTGATTACGTGGACTAACAGCCATGCAGCATAATTTTTTGGTAGTCGTTTCTTAACATAATAGAGTATATTAGTCGATGATGTATAGAGACGGTACATTCTGATCTACTAATATAATTGTAAACCACGAAGATTAAAACATAAAAACTTAAGAGCATGAAAAACATTAACTATAACAAATACAAATTTCTTTCACAACAAACATTTGAACTGTGAAACACATTTACTACATACAATCAAAATATTTGAGATCTAATTAACAGAAAATAGGGCGCGGCCACGAAATATAATTAGTCTAGTGAAAGCCAATTTAATCCCTGTCTGTCGCCCGCGACTTCGTTTGAGGGGAAGTCTACTTCACAGGGCTGTAGATTTTTCGGAGATTGAATTTAGAACTCAGCTAAATTCAATCTCAAAACAAACTATATATTTCAAACTGTAATCGATCTCTGAGCAAAATGTCATCCAAAGTAGTTCTAGTTTAATTAAAAATCTTTTCAAATTAAAAAAAATATTCTATCATAATTATCTGTAGTCCGCGACTTCACCCGCGATTTAATGTAGTCCAGCGGGAGCCTCCTCAAACATTAAAATAAAATAACCAAAGTTATTTTCTGATACGTGGAATACCCGCTTGCCAAGTTACATCACGACTTGTACAGATATCAAATTTAAAATTACAATTTACAGTACAAAGTTACAAATATCCAAAAAGCTTCTCAAACATTTGAATGAACACTATTAATAGAATTGAGAAAAACGCTTTACCATTTATCTTCCTATCTGGCACTTTATGTGAGAAAAATATGTAGGCAACATGGCCTGCGCCGTGAGTTACTTAATGCAGTGTTTATTTTTATAAGACAATTTTGATTTAAGTAAGGTCTTTGGTCACTACTTTCTAGATTTATCCGAATCTATTTTTGAGTTGAGTTTGAATCTCTAACCTAAAACTAATACAACAGTCCCAGTTGTGTCGTTTTTTTTATAATCATATTTTGTGTAACACAAACATACAAATAAACTGCATTCTTTCATCTATAGGAAGGAAGTTCTGGCAACCTTGACATAATTTGTAAAAATCTACGAATATATAAAAAAAATCAGTAGAACGAATCACAAAAAATATATATAGTAAATGTGTTCCGCAATCTAGTTCGTCTAACGAACGTACAACAATGTCCAATTAGAAAGCTTCAACGTTTTACATAACAATGAACACGTTTAAGGTATATATTTTCCGGTAACTTTCCAATTGGGACGCAACAATTTAGACTACGTTGGCACCATCTCCTTGGTGTCAATTCCGCGGCATCAGCTAGGGCCCATTACTGTCGTCCTTTGCTATATGACCTAAGACAAAGTAAACATAATTTTTTTATAATGTATATCATTTATCATATAGACACTATTTATCTTTCCTATATAATATTTATATAAATAAAGACTGTGTTGTGGGATTTAGTGACGTGTTTCTTATCTGTTTGCGTATTTTGAGAAGTCGTGACTATAGTTGTGGTATTATGGTAATGTATAAGTCAGTATAGTTGGCATAGCAGGACGCGACGAATTTTTAGCCTTTGGGTGGGTGCATTAGTTGGTCGGCAGTCGGCACTCACGCTGAGGGACGGGGTAGAGCCCACTGCTTTCCCCTTCGGGGGTTTTGCGAACACGCATACCGTGACGTGTTACCTTAGTGTTGTCATATTAGAACTCTTATTCCAATGCTTATGCAGCAGAAAACGGTACACTATAGTTGTCTGTGAGAGAGTAAGGTAATGTTTGTATACAGTGCAGTGAGTGATTGACTAGCTTCGGTATTGTTCATTGCTGTTGTTTACAATTTTGTTTAGTTACAGTGCGCAAATGAAGTATTTATGAAGAAATTGGCGTATAGTGTGTATTTGTTGCTGCCAAGGATCCCTAAATGAGCTTGAGTAAGGAGGCTACCTCATTGCATCCTACAACCACTTTAGAATAATTTAAGTCTGTCTTTACTTAAACTGGTAACTTGATGCCAACTTACACTTGACTAACAGCCAACACTAAAGTCAATGCCAAAATCTAAAAAGTCTTTTTTTGGCTAGAAGAGTAAAGCAGTATCATTCTTATTTTGGGGTTTTGTACCTACTTGCTACTGACTTCAAGCATCTAATACTGCAATTTTTTAATAGGTACAACTTGAAAAAAAAAATTGACTACTGTTTTCATAAAATGTTTACAAATTTAAAAAAAGTTGCTGGTTGACCAGAGGAAAATATTGTAAAGCATTTTTACATCATTTAAAGAGTTTTAGTGCGCTAAAATAACAAAGATCTAACATGTTTCTAAGAGAACATAATCTCAAATCTTATATAATTTTTGGAAATATATTTACAAAAGAAAGTATCTGTGATACATATTTAATCAGAGAAAGGTATTGATTGGAGTTTTTAAGAATTGAAAGGCGTTTGTTAGTTTCAAGGCAAACTTTGTATGGAAAGTGGTCAATGTACTTTATTTTGATATTTGTATGTATCGTTGTTCGTTGACTAGCAGCCATAATAAGTTAGATCAATTATTTGTGTAATTTGTCTAGTAAATATTTATTTATTATTATGTTCTTTACAATATCGCCTCTGTGGTCTAGCGGTCCAGATGTCGGACTTGACTTCATGAGGTCCCGGGTTCGAATCCCTGGTCGGGCAAGAAAAAGAAAATAGTGTTCTTCCAATTTTCTGATAAAAAAAATGTTGCTCGGGATTGGATATGTGCCCGATTGGCGATAGGCTTGCTACCTGTCATCATCATCATCAGCCGGAAAACGTCCACTGCTGGACATAGGCCTACCCCAAAGAGCGCCACAAGTCGCGATCACCAGCCGCTTGTAACCAGCGACTCCCCGCGACTTTGAACAGATCATCAGTCCACCGGGTGGGAGGTCGTCCAACACTACGTCCTCCGGTGCGGGGCCGATACTCGAGAACCTTTCTTCCCCAGCGGTTGTCGGTTTTGCGAGCAATGTGGCCTGCCCATTGCCACTTCTGCTTGCTAGCTCTCTGAACTATGTCGGTTACTCTCGTTCTCTTGCAGATCACCGAATTACGGATCATATCTGAGAAACACCGAGCATAGCTCTCTCCATGGCACGCTGAACGACTCTGAGCTTATTTAAGAGGCCCACATTGAAGAGCGCAATAAATACATCCATTAACTAATCCGAAATCAAACATATGAATAAATCAATCATACATTTATGATAATATTGTATGAACAGAGATAAATTAATACTGACAGCGATTAGAACTTTAGATAAGATAGGTTTTAGTATAAAAAAGGATAGTGATGCTCTTGTTCCCCAATCAACCAAGGCATCAACATGAAACTGTTCCTGGTAGCTGTCGGTCTAGTAGCGGCCGTAACGGGTCTTCCCACCTACGAGCCAATAGAGACCGACTATCACAATAAGATCGGTATCCCCGAAGCAGAACGTATCAAGGCTGCCGAAGCTGCTCTAGACTTCGATGGCTCCAGGATCGTAGGCGGGTCTGTGTCATCACTTGGTGCTCACCCTCATTTGGTAAGTCGTGATTTTTTGCAATCCCTTGATCTTGCGAACTGTCGGCTTCATTTAAATAAATTTAAAAGCACTTCTTGAAGACCCTTACACTTAATCTCACCCACCCAAAGGAATAAAATAACTCTAAGTACTCGCGCACATACCTACCATTTACAACAATTCAAGTGCAGAATAACAAAAACCATGTAGCTATTTGATAACTATTTTTGCGATAGTTCAGACACGATGGGAACCGCGCGATTTCACAATCGCATAGCAATCGCACGATTCTTATTTTTATGAATTATTAAATAATCGTTCAGACACAACAGCGCGGTTAATGAAGCCGCACGGTTACCGCGAACCAACCGCAAAAAAATAGAATCGCGCTGCTCCCGCGCGTTCCTATTACTATGGAGTCTTTACTTTGCGTTCAGTGGCGTTGCGGTTATCGCACGGTTAGCACGTCACAGCTCGTGAGTTGGCTATGTTTTAGATCTTAAAATATCTTGCCTGATCAGTTCAATTAGCTCATCATAATATTTTATTGACATTCTCAAATAGCCAAAATTTTTTTTAAATTGGGATATAACTGACTATGTACTAATCGGTCACTTAATGTTGGATGCACCCAATACCACCTTTTTTTCCTTTTTTAACCACACTAAACACACATCTTCGTCAACTTCCATTTTCAAACTGACGTTATTCCCACACGGAAATCGCATAGTAACCGCCAGTGTCTGAATAGCATCACAATTTTACGGTTTCAAACTGCTCGATTCGTGAACGCGCGGTTCCCGCAAGTCTGAACTAGCGCTTACAAACAAAAAACGAGAAAGACAGACAATCATCCTATTAAGTTACTCGAGTAAGAAAATATCATATTATATCTGTGTAGATAAAGACAAAGAATAGTATTGTGCGCATGCGGCGATAGGAGCGAGTAAAGGATAACAATACTTTGTTGCTACCATACACTCGGAGCTCAAGTTACAGTGGTCGTTGACAAATTTGTACCATCCGCTCGATCGACTACCAGTCATTAGAACCTTGACGTGCTACTGTGTGATTTATACTGAAAACCTTAGGCAAAGCTCTGGTCTCCTGGTACTTGACTGCTGATTTATTTATTTTGTTCATTATGCCTTTAAAACGGACACCTCCTGCTTCCCCTGCGCTTGCGCCCAACCTAACTCACTCTCAACTATCTGCACCTCAAGTCAGTCATTCTCAACCCAGCTCCTCAGAGCGTGATGTATACGGATCCTCGGCTTCTGAAGCTCACATCGATGATTCTAACACAAATGTATCACGCCGCCCTAAACGGAAGAGGTCTGACACCACTGACCAACAGTTAAATCAATTTATGTCTGAAATGAGATCAATGTTTTCTGAATTTAAACAGGCTCAAAATCAACAACTAGATAGTATAGGAGCTAGAATTGATGAAATAAAGACACAAAATACTGATATAAAAGTTTCCTTGGATGTTCTTTTTGAAAAATACCACGATCTAGAAGCTCAAATAAATCTCCTGAAAACAGAAAATTCCTCAAACTTAAGTTACATAAGGTCTCTTGAAGACAAAATCGAGAAAATGGAGCGGAGCTCACGTTCAACTTATTTAGAGATAAAAAATGTACCCGTAAAAAACAGGAGACCAAAACTTGTCTCGCTAATACTATACTTGAACTTGGCAGACTTATTGATACATCCATCCAGACACAGGATATTAAAGATGTCTTCAGAATTAATACTATATAATTAATACTATACTATACTATAATCCTGACAAAAACCAATAATTCTAGAATAAAATACGGCGCTAGCAAAGGAGAAGATTCTGGATAGGTATAAAAACTTCAACAAAGACAAGACTTGTAGGCTAAGTACTGAACACCTAAAAATCTCAGGACCTAGTAAACCTATTTTGATTGCCGAAAATCTAACAGCAAAAATGAAAAGATTGTACTACCTCGCTCGTGTTTTCGCAAATAGCAATGGCTACAAATATTGCTGGACTACAAATAGAAAAAAATTTATACGCGAGAAGGACGGTGCTCCACACCATCAAATAAGAGAAGAAAATGATCTCAAGCTTATATCCAAAAGTTCCTGACTATCTAACAGAATGTTTTTCTTTTTTGTCTATCTGTTTTTGTGGTTATTGTTTTACTCGTATTACAATATTTCTTTAAACTTGCTTCATAACATGATAAATACAACTATTATAATAAGTTCTTATAACACTTTCTACACACAACTACACATAATACTACACATAGTACTACACATACAAACAAATATTTATTTTAGACAAGTTCTCTTCTTGTATGCACTTTACATCAATTTCCAGACACAGTTATTGACCAGGCATAATCATCCAGACCATAATATGAGTTTCCGAGTATTACGCACAACACTTAAGTGTAACTGTTGTAAGCTGTTTTATACACAATCTTTCAAAAAATACACTAACAATGGATGAACAGCTACAAATAACCGAAGAACTCGAACAAATATCAGTTGCTAAGTCTTTTATCTGCTCTCCAGAGGACTGCTACTCTTATGTTAAAAAAGAATGTAGGTCTTTAAAAATAATACATGTAAATATTCGAAGCATTGGTAATGAAACTAACTTTGACAATTTCGTACTTCTACTAAAGAGAATATAAATATATTTTGATATCTTGATTCTTACGGAATGCTGGCTTAGTAAATGTCCTCAGATACCTATACTGTCTGGTTACCTATCTTTTAGCTCTAGCTACACTAACCAAAATGAGGGTGTAGTAGTTTATGTAAAAGAAAATCTCACAGTTACAATTGAGGAACCTCCTGTTGCAGACTGTAATTGCTTGCTGATCAAATTGGCAGATAAAGTTGCCGTTTTGGCTATTTACAGATCTCCGTCTTTTCGTAAAGTTGATGATTTTATTAATAGTTTAGATACTCTACTAGTATCTTTACGGTCATCAAATATAATCTCTATCATTGGAGACTTAAATATCAATTTATTACAAGATAACGATACTGCCTGTGACATGTACATGAACCTAATAACTTCTCACGCCATGCTTCCAACACATCTTTTCCCAACCCGAAACCATAACTGTATTGATCATATAATGCTCAAATCCAGTAAACCAGCTGTAACGTTGGTGCTTGACTCCCCGTTCACTGATCACAACCCTGTAGTGTTATTATGTGAACTAGAAAGTTCTAAGAGCATTAATGTACTAGATCGGAAAGTTACTCGTTTGGATTTGTCATCGTGTATTGCCCATTTGCAGGATACTAATTTTGAACATATCTTAAATTGTGATGATGCTGAGACTGCATCTACTAATTTGGTTCATACTTTATCTTTAGCTGTGCAAACCCACACTAAGTCCATTGTTGTTCCTAGTAGTAAGAGAATTAATAAACCTTGGATAACTCCGGGTTTACTGAGATGCATACGGAATAGAGACAAACTCTACAGGCAAACTAAAAAAGAACCTAATAATGAAACACTTAACGTTACATATAAACGATATAAAAACTTTTGCAATAATTTGCTCAAAAAAGTCAAAAAGGAGTATGAAAATCCGGAGTTCCTAAAACGTAAAAAAACCCCAAGAAGACTTGGGAATTGATTAAAAAGCTCTCAAACCTAAAACCAAAAACTGCTCCTCGTGAGCTATTATCTCTGTCCCATACTCCTGTTGCTTCGCTCAACAAGGTCAATAACTTCTTTGTCAATGTAGGTAAAAATTTAGAATATTGCATCCCATCTTCCACCGATTCCTACTCTGTTACTCCAAAGTCTGCTACTAATGATTTGCATTCTATGGCCCTTCTAAACACAGACTGTGAAGAAATAGAACTGGTTATCACTAACCTTAAAGAGAATTGTGCTACTGGTTGGGATGGCATTCCAACGTCTTTGTTTAAAGCCGCTCGACACATCTTGATCCCAGTTCTAAATCACATTTTTAACCTTTGTCTTAATTCTGGCACATTTCCAAAAGTGTTTAAGAAGGCCCTGGTGCACCCAATTTACAAAAGCGGTGACAGAAACAGTATCAACAATTACAGGCCTATTTCTGTGTTAACAACAATCTCAAAGATTTTTGAGAGGATTCTAAACAAACGTCTCCTTTCCTTCATTGACGCTAAAAATATACTGGCTACTAATCAATACGGTTTTAGAAGTGGTAAATCTACTGAAGATGCTATCTTGGATCTAACTACTTCGGTAGTTAGCAATTTAAATAAAAAATATAAATGTTTATGTGTTTCTCTTGACCTATCCAAGGCATTTGATACTGTTTCTGTTCCGATATTGCTCTCTAAATTACATCAGGTTGGAATCCGTGGAGTTGCTTATGATATTTTCCGGAGTTACTTGAGTGATCGAACTCAGTGTGCTACTATTGATGGAGTAATGAGTCAAGAAGAGCCTATTACGTACGGCGTCCCACAAGGTAGTGTCCTTGGGCCTACCTTATTTTTACTTTACATTAACGATTTATGTAAACTCTCCCTCTCACACTGTAATATGTTTGTATATGCTGATGATACAGCGCTAGTATTTCATGGTTCTAGCTGGTCAGAAGCCCGTTCGTACGCCGAATCTGCTTTATTTTTAGTCGGTAAATGGCTACACTGTAATCGACTTACTTTAAATCTCTCCAAAACTCAATTTATTACCTTTTCACCTACGCAAATAACTCAACCTGACGCGGACTTCTCCTTGTTAATGCATCAATGTCATCGTATAACTGATAGTACCTGTAATTGTAAGTCTATATCTCGAGTTGAGTCAATGAAGTATCTGGGAGTAATAATTGACAACACATTGTCCTGGAACGATCACATAAATGCCACTATATGTCGAATTAGGAAGTTAACCTACGTTTTTAGGAAACTAAGGGTTGGTGCGGACCTGACTACACTCAAAACTGTCTATTCCGCATTAGCACATTCTATAATATGTTATTGTATTTCCGTCTGGGGTTCTGCATGCAAAACGCGTTTAATCCGCCTAGAAAGGGCACAAAGAGCTTTATTGAAGGTGATGATCAGTAAGCCATTGCGATATCCAACAACAAAATTATACGAGGAGTGTGATGTAATGTCTGTGAGGAAGTCGTATATTTGTAAAATAGTGATTCGAAAGCACCAACTTCTTTCTCATGAACTAAATTTATTTAAGGACAAGCGAAATAATCAAAAGGTCTGTAATATTGAAAGAACTCGTCTGTCAGTATTAAGGCGTCAGTATTACTATATAAGTTCCATACTGTATAACAAAATTAATTTTATTACTTCGATATATTCGCTTAATACAAGAGACTGTAAATTAAAAATCTTTTCTCTCGATGGCACTAAAAAATTCGCGTAACTTCATATAAATTTCAACTTGACAAATGGCAAATGCAAACGCAAATAACAAAAACTGCAAAAAAAACAATTAGACACTGTTTCTTTTATAATTAAATGTTAAACTTAAGGTACGTACAGAAAGGCGGAGGCGCTCTGGCGTATTTATGTATTTGAAACTAGGGTAACTAAATTAATACATATTTATATGTAAAATACATTTGATAATCTACGCGTCCCAAAACCTACGTCTTATCGCTGCAGTAATATGGCGGCAAAATTCTAAAAATGTGACATATATTGAAGTTTACTATGTACGCCTATCGGTAATGTATGTATTCGTAACATTAAGATATTTGTGGTTTTTCTGCTGAGTACTTACTAAACTTAGTATAGAATGGAATAGAATAGAAAATATTTTTATTCACATTCACACTACCGGAAGCACTTGTGACGAGTCTATATAACACTAAAATCTACCACCGGATCGGAACGCGGCCACACACTGAGAAAATCCGGCAAGAAACTCAGCGGTCTTGTCATTTTTTTCCTTATTCTATACAAATTTATTAGTAATGCATCACACATTATTACTAATAAGAGATTGGTATGAGAAGTAATCAATCCCAAGCACTCTTTTCCGACAGATATTCAGCAATGGTATAGTAACCTTCTTTATACAATTTCACTTTGACACATTTTTTTAAACTTATTTAATGGCAAGTCTTTCATGTAATCGGGAAATTAATTGTAAAAGCGTATACATTGGCCCATGAAAGAATGGCTTACTTTGTGGATGTATGCTGCTTGTTTTAATAAAACAAAAATTAAAGAGACGGAGTATTTTAAACACGTCAGATTAGTTCGGACATAATGTTACTATCTCGTAATCAAGCAACGTTTTCCGAAAAAGTTACCATCGAACCAATAACATCCTAAACATGAATGACGTAGTAGCATGTTAATGTTAATTAGACAGTGTTTAGTAAAACATGTGTTTAATTATTGTTGACTTTTTTGGATTAAGGCCCCATATTCAGTCAGCCAGAAGAGCCAATCACCGCGCTTCCCCCATTCCATGATTACATGAACAATGGCGCTCTAAAGTAAACGTCTTAAACGACAAATCACTATTTTTGACACTATAAAAGTAATTTGAAAAAAGTATAAAAACTGAAACACTTATCTTT
>DVZK01000324.1:0-12593 GCA_018236665.1 Calephelis perditalis | reverse complement strand
AAGGCAGATATTTTCAACCGATAAAAAATCGTGTTAGTTACACTATTTATAACTTAAAAACGGTTTAACCGATTTAGCCTAAAATTGATAGGGAGGCAACTTAGAACCAGGATACACACAATTGATAATTTTTATTCCTTTCAACTGTAAGTAAACTAAGAAAAAAAACATTTATTTTTTTTCCGTACCAAGCGAACGAGCGGAATAAAATTCGCCGGAACAGCTAGTTATGTATACGTATGTGAAAATATGACGCCGAAGTGCATAGCTAATATTAACATTAGTTAAAACCATATAAATACCTTCGGCGTTGTTTATATACCTATGACACAAAAAACCTAAAACAGTTGTTTACAAGACAGCTTCTTTTTTTTAATGTGCATGATTAATGAATTTGCCGTAGTTGCTGGAATATCGAATCCGGTAAGACATAACATTAGTTATTTTGTTACGCTAGACAAATCGGTGGCCAATTCACTGTGTCTTCTGTGCAAGGAAATTGGCGCAGAATTCTTTGTCTTATGCGTATCAGAACTGGGAGAATAGAATATCAGAATATCAGCAATCAATTACTTTTGAATCTCGATTTCATGCCTGTTGGAATCGGAAATATCATTTTAGATACTCCTGAACACAGTACTAGCGTAATATTAACATTACTGTGTTCAAGAGTAGGTACCTAAAATGTCATATCCGATTATAATTTCCATTTTGCATGAAATCAAGTTCCATGAGTAATCACACTGATATGCGTTAGTCTTAAAATTTTGAAATCACTGGTCCATTTATAATAGCTGATTGTCTGTTTATCTCACAGACTATTGTATTCACATTATAAAAAAATAATAAACGAGCATAGGTCATTGCTATTTTAATAAAATGGGCGATGATCTCAGGATTCAAATTTACGACCATCCGTTTGTTAAGTCTGCGTCAGACTTCATAGGGGAAAAAATCTATTGTGAATACGAGCTACTTTAATAGAATAAATAATACCTACTACTCTTAGTAGCGATTTTAGTAATAGCAGCGCCCTGGGCGTAATTTATACCCCCTACATGCTGTTCAAAACCATACTAAAAGGTAAATAATATATAGCGTACAGGATCTGACGCCCCTTTATCTGCTTACGGTATCAGTTATCGGTATCGGTTATCAGTTGTCCAGATTGGTGCTACCGCCTTCCTATTCCTACCACCACAACGTCAACGCTTGTCATAATCGTGTTCCTATGGATACCTATACAGTAACATAGTACAAAAGGCTATGAACCAAGCCACACAGACAAGACGAAAGAAGATGCGACCTATAATAGGCTCCCTTAAATAGATATACATCGCGATATGTTAAAGGATAGTACCTTATATATCGCGATATGTTAAAGGATAGTACCTTTAACATATCGCGATATATATCTATTCGGTCCGGTCCGAGCTGCCAACTGCAACTACCAACAGAACGTGCAGCAATTGCTTGAAGCTGGACTTATGGTTTGTATAAACTTCTATGAATTAGCTTTCAAACGGCAGCAGCACCTACAGCTTTAGTTCAGTTTCATCCAGTCGCTGCACGTGTTATTAGCAGTTGCAGTTAGTTGCTCGATTCGAAATAGTACCTTAAAAAGGCCGGGTACGAAATAAGCAAAGAAAAGGAGGTGAAGGACCTTCCTCTTTTTTTCATTTGCTTGGTCACTGAATAGTAAATTTTTCACTTTCCATTTCTATAGATAGCTTAGTTAGGTATTTAAAAGGTTTTTTGAAAAATGTTGATAAATATCCATCACCTACTTATTTTATGTTTTACAAAAAATATTTTATACACAAAATAGGTACGTGATTTCAAATTTAAATCGTCGCATAGGTATTAGGAACTAATATGTTTACAGACAGAGATCGACAAACAAGATGTAAACATCACTACATACCTACCTACCTAGTATAAAACAAAGTCGCTTCCTCTGTCACTATGTCCCTTTGTATGCTTAAACCTTTAAAACTACTCAACGGATTTTAATGCGGTTTTTTATTTAAATAGATAAAGTTTTAAAGAGGAAGGTTTATATGTATATTTCTTAATCGTGCGAAGCTAGAGCGGGCCTAGTGTTATGTAAAATGTATATAATTATTATTAATAGCTTAACCCATATTCGTGAATATTAAGCGTACCTATATGAGTTATTTTATTTCCACAATAGTCAACTCGAAGATTAATACACAGCAAACTGCGACGAATGGAAGGCGTGTTCGGGAGTCGTATCACGAAACCGGCTTCTTTTGATTATTACGTCACTGTTACTAAATTTACGATTCCACTCCAATTTTAAAAACAACCCAACTTCTTTTGCTCGCTATGACAATAACAAATGGGTTGTTTAATAGTCTCCGTTTCCGAAGGAAAAACGAATTAATCTTTTTTTCTTCAAACTACAAACCAACGAAATCGTCAAACAAATTTTCGTTTCCCTTTCTTCGCGGCCGATTTACGCGAAGCATTTGTTTGTTAATCAAGGCATTTTTCAATATTTTTTTAATCAACAGCTGATATGTGAGTGAGCAGTCCATTTGAGTATTGATCAGTGCCCATGCACATTTGCGGAAGGAGAATAGCTGTCAATAATGAGTGCTCTGAGATCCTCTATATACCTATTAGGCTATAGTACATAATGACTGACTTTACATACCTACGTACTTTTTAACTGACTTAGGAAAAAAGGAGGTTATACACTCATTATTTTATATTTTATACTTATATATTTTTGTTAGTATTATAATATATTACTCAGTCATTTTTGAACTGAATTTAAAAAAATATTTTTTATTTGTAAATCCTGAAACTCCTGGAATAAGTTATTACTGGAATACTTATTAAAATCAAAATCAGTTTTTTGCATTTTTAGCTACAGTTAAATATTTTAACTATTATTAGAAAATTAAATTTATGTTTCATGCGAATTTCAAATGAGCCTGATTTTTACTGGATGGTATTTTGTTAAACCACATTCAAATAATATTTTTTTTAACTATATGTGTATATCAACTACCAAGTTGAGAGCATATAACAATGATAATTATTATTAAATTTACTTATAGAAATGCATGAAAAAATGTATAATCTGCAATATGAAAGTATAATTATACAGCAGTAAGAATATGCAAGGTGGTCACACCAATCTGGATGGAGTATGACACTGAGATTTACTTCTTCTTTTTTTATAAATATGGCTTTCAATTGTTTTTCAAAACTTATTTAGCCAATGTAAGACCTGTTACATAGACATTGATTGTATTGCAACCGGGTCTATTCTGTAATTATTATGTGAGCTATTAAAAAAAAGGAATGTATTCTGGAATGGCACACATCTGACTGTTTGATATACATAAAAAACAAAAATTGAAACAAATAAAAATAGAATCTTTTCTTTTTTAATAGTGAAAGATGTTTAAAAATACTTCAAACATATTATTTGTAAAAAAATGTATTTAAAAACACATGCACACTCATTCATAGTAATATGACTCATTAATTGTTTTAGATGATGCTGATAGGCATGGGCAATATATTATGACTCAGGTTTTCCTAATTTTGATTTTCAAAAAATAAATTAAGAGTCAGGAAATGTTTAAAGTATGTACTTACTTAAAAGTAGTGCAGATGGAAGGATCAACCTCACGAGGAGTACAGATATATAATATTGGTGCATTTTTCCTGAAATATAAAAAAAACATTTTAACTTATTTTGTGAACCTTAGAATAATTCTAACGGGCAGATCTTTCTAAACACAATTTCACATTTTATTTGTTTGATAAGGGAGTAATAAAACTGTTGAATTCAGTTAACAAGTTTAAAATATCATTTACTAGAAAATAAACAATATCTAATCATATCAACTGGTTCCATATTTCGTCAAAATCGTGTGTCAAGGTCTCTGTGGCTGCACTTTTCAGAAATTACTTGGACCATTTTTATGCAGACTATGTATTGGCAGATATAAGATAATCATAAAATTAAAATTTTCTATTACTCCCTTCAAATTCTATCTGTAATGTCATCTCAATCAAGTCAGCTTTCATTTATAAAATCCTTATCATAATAATTGTTCCATCTGTCTAAGAGTTATGATGACACAGACACAAACAAACACACACTTGAACAGATACGTCATTAAACTCATAACACCCCTTTTCAGTCTTGGTTTAAAAATAGGTCTTAAGGGATATTTCAATTCAATAGGTGATATACACACATGGAACAACCACCCTTGCCATGTTAGCTAGTAAATCAATAAAATTATAAAAATAATAGCAAGTGAGCCACAAAATGAAGAGCAATCACCACCGCATGGATATATTCAACATAATGACAATCATGATGCTGCACACCAGACTTTTTGACACAAACATAGTGACTACATAATTGTTGAATTGAATGAATTAAAATTCATGTTTAAAACCTTGAAAGTTAGCTACATTTTAGGCAGTTGTCTACAGCCGGCAATTATTCATATTTAACACAATTGTTATCGGACAGATAAACAAACATTCGAATTGTATCTAAAAGAAAACACGTAGGTTTGCTTCTATAGATTTTATAAAGTCGAACACTCAGGTTCAGTACTCATTCATTAAAATAAATATTAATATCATTATTCTAAGAAGTTACAATTTATTCTAAAATTTCTCGAATACAAACCTATAAATCATAAACACTAAAAACACCTTAGCACTAAAACCATTACACTCATTGTATACTTAAATATATTAAAAATGTTAGGCAAACCGGTAACATAAACACATAGTAGACACAAATTAATTAATCCTACATTTCGAAAAAAACAGACTTATTATTAGAAATAGTAAACACGACCAGCCCTCTCGAGATTTTATTGACACTTGAAACTTGAAAGCTGTTGTCAAAATAGTCATTTGACGTGACGTGACTATGAGTGACACACCATAGACAACTGGTATGATACAGATTAAAATAAGTAAGAGATGTAATTAGAAGAAAGATTTTAAATAAATTTTGTACATTTAAGTTGATAAGAAATAACACTAAAATTAAACATTTTTAATAACCCCTTACAAAACATGCACTTTGCGAAGTTTAAAAACTGGTTAACTTTCAAATAAGACAACTCCATACTAAAATACCGATGGATCGCCATCTGATCATAAGTTTTGATTAAATCGATTACAATCAGTAATCGATTATTTACTGGCATTAAGAAATAGTGACTAATTGTAAACTAAACTGACAAAATGTAAGCGGTTAAAAAAACTCAGCTTTGGGTACATTGTGAAAGAAGGTGACTGTAGTTTTAATTATTGAACTTCACGTATATTATGAGTAAAATTAGTTTATTTAAGTAGCGATTAGTTCACTTTTGTGCATTTAAAGTTCGTGGCCCGTGTGTACCCTGGTTGTGACTACCTGCCTGCCTACCTCTTCGGGGTTATGCGCGTGAAGTAAAGACTAAAATAGTATACCGTGTACTCAATGTCTATAACTGTCCGTAAGTCTTAGTCTTCATAAATGTTGATTGCGAAGTACATAATGATGTCGTGTCAGTGAATAATGTACTAACTTTGCTATCCTTACGTAAGGCGAATTTCCGCTAACGGGTAGTACTTAGCACTCAAAAACGTTTGAACATAATATGGAACAGCAAAGAAATACATATTTAAATTTAACATATTCTTTATGGTCCTATATATGTGTCGGTTAACTTCAAACTCAGATAAATCCGATTTTCATTTTTTTAAAGATATTATTATATCAAACGAAAGTGTTGAGAAAAAGCTATTAAAGATTTATGTCAGTTGTGTATAAATCCATTTAGTTTTCAAGAAATAAACCTTTAAAATCATAAGATTTTATCAATATCAGGTAGCTCCATGTAACAGTTTTTACCCAACGTGGACAAATCCATCCGAGCCAATCAGCGAGCTGCATTTGTTCAACATGGCTAACAGTTTCTCTTGATAATGCAGAGAGTGTCACAGTGTTCTCCCACATTTTATTATTTTATTGTAATAGTTACATAGTTACAATGGATAATTCCGTTACAATTGTATCGCCAAGTAAAGACCGCAAGCGGCTTAATATAAAAATCTGCCGTCGGAAAGAGGAAAAAACCAAAATTAGGTAAGTTTCTAATACCTATACCATGCGTCGTTTTATAATTTTGGTATTTTGGGGATGACACTAGTGTTGTACCACTATAGTGTAATCGATAACTATTATACTTTATTATTTTTGTTTAAGATTGTATTGTTCTTCTGTTGCAGAATCCTTTGAATACAAAAATATGTCAGGATAATTTAATATTAAAACATATTATTACACGAAACGTGATTTTTATAGGTATAGAACGTATTATTATGTATGTTTTGAAATGTAAGAGCCTTGTGGAGATAGTCTTCTTCATGTGTTTTGCAATTTTCCTTATTTTTTTTAATTGCGTGCACATTATTACATATGCATAACTTTAGATAGAGGGCAAGTCCTATTTACATGGTGAAATTTCGTACCAAGGTGTGGCTAAAACAATATATAAACGCAGCCAGTATGTTTAGAATTTGATTGCATGGAGACTGCTTCTGATAAAACAAGTGCTTAACAGTAAGAATGTGATACGGTGACCATGCACGATAAAGTTATTGAAGAAGATAATTCAGATTTTTTTTAAATTGTATGAAAATTAACATTTTTGTACCTACCTAAAATATAAGTCTTAAAGTCTTTATTTATTTTGTTTCATTCATCACTTACCCACACACATCCCACAAATTTTAATGTCGATAGTATTAATAACTGGATTAATACCACTTCCCTAGCTTTAGTAGTTCTTTTCTCTATTAGATAAATCCAACTGAGTTTTATCAGAACTGTGTAAGTCCACATTGATTTTTTCCAAATAAAGATAAATTTCCTACCATTTTATCGAATGCAGACAAATCCAATTTAAATATTGTTTTTTTTGCAAGAATTGATGCTTTTAATAAAGATTTTATTATTATTAAGCGTTATTATTCTAAGCCTCATGACATGTTCCGGTTTGGAGAGTAAGGTAACAGGTAAATTAACTTTTGCTCGAGGCCTAACAGCCCGGCCTTAGGTTGACAGCGCACCATTACCACCTTTGGTGTCAATCATCAGGAAATCCGTCTGCTTGTTTGCCTTCCAATATCATACAAATGCATGTCTATCATGTACCGAATTCATGTTTTCATTTTTCGTTCAGTCATTTACACGGTGTATAAAGTTATTGTTAAAAAAACCTGTCTAAATCTACTCAATCAGAAATCATTCATTTTGGTGCTCAAATTTTACCCAAATATTTATGTGTTATAATGCTTTAGCTGTGGATTTTATATCTTCCCGACAATCTAAAGCTATAACTGCTGCCGCTTTGGACATACCTAGACACAGGTGCTTCGGATGTAAAGAGTGAGTGGTGGTGCAGTGGTAAGTCATGCAAGGTTGATGATGACTGTGTTCAATGTACTTTCTAATGTTCCGGTGCTCGTAAAGCATATAAGAATTAAACCGACAAAAGGATAAGGTTTTCTTAAGCGGAGGCATCAAATCGTAACGCATCACGTTACGTCGTTGGTAAACACAAGTGCTTGTGAAATTATTTGCAATATTTGTTACTCATAATTTATATAGATCCTTTTTCTTGATATTTTTTATAGTGGGTGCTGGAAAGGTTATCAACGTAAGTATATAATTAACAAAACATACACGTGTTTAGGCCCGTTGTGTATTTTCATACACGGGGTGAACCTCCTGACATAATCTTCTATGTTAAGCACAAATGAACATATCCCGGAAAAGAGTGCCACTAAGCGCCCTGTGGACGGTACACGGTCCCAATCCCGGTCTAGACACGAACACTCCATCATTACAAACTATATACACACACCTAAGATTGGAAGAAGAATATACATATTCCTCAGATGACATGGGACCTTTCATTGTACTTGTTTCACGGACGTAAACTGACCCATCCGCAGGTCTTAATATATCGCCCCATTCAAATCGGCCAGCTTTTTATTACATACAATAAGAAGTATCAGCAACGGTGGAATAAAAAATGTAGGAAGGAATATGGTAGCTGTAGAAATTGAAACTGCATGCAAATGAATTTATTAGAAACTCATGCTTACAAGCTACCAAGCTAGTAACATCAATACCTTCATTTAATGTCACCAGGCCTGGTATGGCCAAAGGTGTACCAACTAAGTGGTCTATGACTGAATTTGTGGAAGCTGCTTTATTGCCTACTGGTTGTGGAAAAATTCTAAGAGCTAGACGTCAACAGGAAAGTACTTCACAACGGCCTAATCTATAAGCTCAACGAAATGAGCGTGCCAGACAGACTAGTTCTCATGATACGAGACTACTTACTTGTCGAATCACAAATTCAGATTTCGTGTAGAAGGAACTCTCTCTAGCAGTAGGCCCGTAGAGGCGGGAGTACCGCAGGGCTCGGTGCTCTCACCTATACTATACACCCTCTACACGAACGACGTTCCCAGACCGCCGCGCGTCCACGTAGCTCTCTTCGCGGACGACACGGCTCTATTTTCAACCCACCGTCGCGGTAAACAAATAGGCTGTAACCTCAGAAAAGCGGCCACTCTCCTGGGCGACTGGTTCAGGAAGTGGTGCATAGAAGTGAACCCCGATAAAAATGCAGCGATGTACTTTAATCGAGGTGTCAGACCCAGCGAACACTTACAGATAGTTACCACCAAATGGGTTCCCACGCAATCAGTGGCCTTCAATTTTGCGAGTCAGACTTTGCCAAAACATGTATACTGTTTTTACACTTCGTATGCCGGTGGAAATAAATATTCTGCCATATATACAGTGCCATAACTGCTGCCGTTTTGGACATATTAAAACTCCGCCATTCTAAACCACGATGCTTCCGCTGTGCTCAGAACCATACTGATGAGAGCTGTTATGTGAAACGACAGTCGGCTACTTGTCTACATTGCTCTGGTAATTATTTCGCCACCTTCAAAACTACCCGGAACAAGCAAAACAAAAATCCATAACGCAATTGTGTCCCAAAAGAATATTCTTACATAGATACAGAACAGCTCCCACCAGTACGACGTTCATATTCTGAGATTGCCATTACACTTTGTTCTCCGACTGCTTCTTAGGACTCTAAAATCCCTACCCAACAATTTAAAAATAATTCGTATAAAAAGATTCGTTAGTTTATGTACCAGTCTGACCTAAACCTATTCCTACTAAAGGTTATGACAAACAAGTACACCCTCTCCCTCTACGTGAAATGGCTGTGCTCTTCAAGCCAGCAGAGTTAAATCCGTCGAACGTATGAATACCAATAGAAATATTGAACTACTGTTTGCATTAATGAATGATTGTATAACGAACAACGTCGCCAATAAAATTAAGAACAACCAACTCCCTACATCACTATGGACCGAGTGTAAATACTCTAATAGAACTGTAGGAATATTTTTTCTAAAAACAAGAATTTAAATATTTATTAAAAATACTCCCCCTCAGTATCTTCCATCTCAGAGACATCCCAAATACTTGTTTCAAGGTAAAGTGCTATGCATGTCTCAGAGAGAACAGAGATGAAAAATACGCGGGCTGTGCTCTAATAATAATCAACAAGGCATACACTTAATTTCCTTTCCCATACTCGAGACATTGGTGCAGTTGCTGCCAAGGTCATGGGTATAAAAAAAACTCAGTTTATATTCCCCATCCTAATCTTTGTGTTGTTTCAAATTTATCAAGTCTACCTTCACCAGTCCCCGAACCATTACTGAAAATCAACTAAATACGAGAAGTAGACTGGCACTTATATATACGCATCTGAGTTAAGATACTAAATCTATCAATATCACAACATAGATACTAGGTAGCTATAATGTCTTTTATCAACAGAAGACGTGGATTGGCCTCTCCACCCTGGTGGGATTCTGAGTATGCCAAGGCAAACAGAGAGAATAATTATAATTTCTGTATGACAGAAGAAAACTTTCTTCAATACGAAAAACAGCCGCTATATGTAGAAAAAGGTTAGGAACTTCTTAAAAAAATATGTGTGCGATTTACACATTTTTTTATTTTTATAATATTGGAAGGCAAACAAGCAGACGGTATTCCTTTGTGTGTTCGACTGAATGTGAAGAAAGTCAGACAAGTTTGTCAGGATCGTGAGGTCTGGCACTCGATACTCTCTGCCTACCCAGTAAGGGTCTTGCCGTGAAGATATGTATGTAGAATTTAGGTAAAAAAGTTAAGGCTAGTAAAATGGCCCATCTTGTCGTCAACATGGAGGGACCATTCAATTCATTTAAAATGTATGTTAATAAAAAGCCCAAAAAAGCTGGTATGTACCGAAACCGATACTGCATATGAATGCGTAAAGATTTTTTAATTGAAACCTTCGCTTTTTGAGGTAACGTTTTTGATTATCGGCACTTAGTAAAATCCTATGAATTTTACAGAAAACGATTCACACTAGTATGGCGACAAGATTAAGGCGATGGATCTCTACCTGAGCAGGCTGCTGCACAGAGATCTACCACCACTGTTCTAGTTGTTAATAAGTATTTTACGGATAAAAGAAATATAACACTGGAATCTGTCGATTCTTTGCTCTACTTAAAATTTTAACCGAGGAAGGGATATTCCCCGTCAAAATAAAACGAAGATACTATTTGTTAAAGTCATTTAACGTAGTGACTGTAGAAGGCCGAAAGACGCTTTCTCGCGGAGAACGCACTTCTCCCTTTAAACTCTCTTTTTTAATTTTGTCGACCGTTATAACACTCACACCACATACCGCCGCAACAAGTTCACAAAAACGGCAGAAATGAACATTTTGTAACTTTTCGGATTAAATTTTCATTACAATGAAAAATGTTATAACTAATACCACGTATTATTGCCAACAGGCAAAATATTATTTTGTATAAATTCGGCCGTTTAGGTACAAAACAAATATTGGTCTCTCAAGTTCTTAGGAAAATGGCTACTCATTGTCACTAAAGAAATTCAGAGAGCAAATGCGCAAAAGCTTCTTTCTCTTCGATATATCATAAATTAGCATTGCACTACTTTGCAGGTATTATGTGGGGGTAATAATGGAAAACAAATAACTCGTAACATAATAATGTTGCAACAATGCCGTGTAGGTACCTTCGATGACACATTTGTTTTTATCGATTGCATTGCACAGCCCTAGGCAGGCTGAGGCCAGGCTATGATTTATAACCCAAACTGCATGGAAAAAAATTCTTTAGTGCTAGTATCATTCATTACAGTTTTCTCAAATCTGGCCTGACGATTAAGGCAAACCGTGATGGAAAAGCTAGCTGTTAAACAACCGAGGCAAGTCAATCTCTTACGCCACTGCTGCTTCATAACAGCGCTAGTCACTGAACAACAGACAACTACAAAATTAGAAGAGCTGCAACAGATCAATATTTTTTTTAAAGAAAAAAATATTCAACTTATTGGAGTTGAATATTTTTTCTGGGCATTCCAAAGTCCAAACTGCCTTAGATTTCATTGATTCCATTCCTAACGTTTTCTAGTAAAGAGATTATGTGCATAGAAAACAATGGATAAAATATGGATACTTTGTTTATATAAATATAGCAAAAAATATTCGACTAACCTATTTAACCACCCTTTCCCTTGGTCATCACATCATGCCTGGACAGATGGATCAATTTTGCTAATTCTTTTTTTAAAGTGTTACTTATTGTTAGGAGGTTCATTATTGAAGTAGGCTAAGTACCTAAGCAGTTTAGATTTATTTTCATTTTTTTTTAATTTAAATATTTAGATTAATTTGGTCCCAGACTCTAATAAAAAAGTAATCAAATGCTTGTGCCCAACAAATAGAATATGTGCCCTTTCTGACCTACATGAAATACTCACCATGTCACAGCATTTTAAAAAGCTATTGCAATGCTGCTTTGAAAATCTGCTGATTATCTGAACCTGAGTTCAGGTCCCAGAAAAGAACAATCCCACCAGGTTTAAAAGACTATTACTTAATTACAGATCCCAATGACACCGTTGCAGTGGTATACAGGAACCTTCCTGAAAACACCTAGATAGACTCCACACTAGACTCCTTTCTTCTCTTGAAGATCCCTTTTTTTTTTTTTTTTTTCAAACCTAACGCTAATTTTCACCACAAAACAAAGTTTAAAGAAATGCTTAATGATATACCTTGTTTATCCCGCATAAAATAATTATGATCTTGAGTAGAGACATCCATTAATTCATCCTTAACAACATGCAATGGGAAGTTTTTCATTAGTTCTTCACTAAGCGGATTTGGTGAAATGTCTATACATGGTACTGCTTTTTTCTTTAGTCTAGTTTTCTTTTTCCTAAAGTCTTTCGTTGCAAAGTGCTTGACACAGACATATTTTAACTGGTGAAGTTTTTCAATAGGCACATAAATCAAATCTTCATTACCAGTGGCTGCTACCCATTTTTTACAACTATAATAAAAAAAATATAGGCTTTTAATAACTTTACGGGCAAAAACACTTTCCTTATCTAAGCTATT
>DVZK01000323.1:0-12599 GCA_018236665.1 Calephelis perditalis | reverse complement strand
GGTTGGTAACGCACCATTACCATCTTTGGTGTCTCTAGGCGGCGTGAATTTCTTACCATCAGGAAATCCGTCTGCTTAATAAAAATATATATATAACTATACCTAACCTAACCTATAACATAAAAAAAAAAAAACTATTTTAGAAGGACTTTTCAACTCGCTTTCGACATTTTCGTCGCTAAGTCAGTTTTGCCTTTCATCGTCGATATCTATATTATCTTGAAATGGAGTAACTTTATTAGTAAATATTATAAAAGTCAACCAGGAGAAATTATTTGTAATTTATTTCTATATAAAGAGAAACTAAAAACTAAGTAATCAAATGCAGCGTCCTAGCTTACAGTTAGTGATAATGCAAAAAATGTACTTTAAGCATCAACATTAATACATCTATCTAACTCCACATAATTCTTACAAATGTCACATATAAAACATTAATATTCTAATAAAATATTTATCAGTCGATCATCAGTAAGCAAAAATTCCGCTACAAAAAATTTAAATCATTTTTTTTAATAAAATAATATCCCAGTGTTAAAACGTTTATCTAGTCTGTAAATAAACATAAGCATATTTTGCTCTTCCAAAAATCAATCAGTAATTAACTTGATATTTAGACGTTTTATCTAGTTATTGGAAAAACGGGATAAAATGTAAAACAATTTGAATATAATATATATAATTTTAATATATAATAAGATATATTAAGAAATATTAATGAGTATAACAAAGAAGATAAATAATCCTTAGCAAGAGGTATATAAATTTAACTGTATTATTTGAATTAAATTATATTTACCAAAATTAACTTTTTGATTTAAGATGTTTAGCAATTGTGCCTGTATTTCTGTTGATAAATCTGTTTCGATGTTTTAATGATTGAAAATTGAAACAATTTCAATATTTTTTTTAATTTGTTCATCTTTCGTTATTAAATTAGGATTTGTATCACTAAATAGAGACATCTCTGAAATAAGGGTTATACGCGTGAGGAACGTAACATTTTATTTTCAATCGAATTTGCAAAAGAAGTAGGTAATATGTTTGAAAAAAGAATGAGTTTACATTTTTAAAACATCAAAACCGATTTTCATTTCTAAACTGATTATATTTTTTTGTTATTTAAATAAGCGTACTTTCAAACTGGTCCCATTGGCAAAAAATCTGAATCTGATATGAAATCCCAACGGAATCGAAGAAAATACTAAATTTTTTTGTACTTAGGCAAAATTATCAAAATCAAAGATGTTTTTTGCAGTTTCACTGCGCTTAACTAGTTTTGTTTGCATATTATCTTTATTTCTACAAATAAAGAGGGATATTTTGAATCACAAATCGTCAAGCTTTACTACTTTGCAATAATTGCAGCAAAATTTTTGCTTTTAAAGTCCATCTCTCTCCTCCACAACCTACCTACTCTGCTCATGCATAATTATATAAAAAATTAAATTGTTACATACTTGTTCATATATAATTTAACAAAAAAGTGTGCTTAATATTGAGACGAATAAGCAATGACATTTTCGAAAAATCTAAATAATCAGGCTATTTAGATGTAGGCTTTTAGATCATAACAAAAAAGTTTTTTTTTTAATTTACTGTAACCTTATCAAAAAATAAGGATCAACTTTTTGATTTTCGACTGCATCTTAGTTTTCAATGTCAAAACTTATATTTACTTACAACGATATTATTTATTAGGTAATTTGTTTTTCGAAAAAATCGTGATCAATATTACACAAGATTAAATTCGACGACATATTGTTCGATTTCAACTCAAAATGTTTTTACAATGAACTAACTCAATAAATTACTCTGTATTATTGATATATATATACCGTATTTCTTTGGGATAAAACATTTTTCCAAGAACTTTACAGAAAGAAACTTGTCTTGTACTTAACATGTACTTGCAAAGTTACTACATAATATTCAAAAACCATCTTGAATATTCAGGCTTCAACAACTAAAATTTATTATTCAACTTATAACATTTTGGTCGAAAACCTACTAAATTTTACACTCGTGAATATGGTTTATAAATATCTATTCCTACTTTGTAACATGAATTTTAATACTCGTCGCACACAAATTATTATTTTTAATAATCAGTCATATTCAAATTTATTATTTTATTATATTATTATTCAATGTAAAATGAGACGAAGTAAAAGTTATATTAAACCAGACTAAGACGACCAATTGCTATTTGAATTATTTTTACAACTTGGTGGATTTCAAAAATTTGTTACAAACCAAGATAAATTATTAATCTGAGGGAAAAATGTGTTTAATATTACATGAACAATAATGTATGTGCGAAGAGAATTAAACATATTTAATGATGAAAACTTTAAGCTTGATAACACAGACAGCTTGACATGCAGAGGTATTTTGTACATGAATAAAGATATTGGCACTAATGAAAATCTTCGAAAGTGTACATGAACAGTTTTATGAGTACGTATATATAAATCTTCACACTTTTTTCTACAGACAAATAAATACACAGAATAACTATTATATCTTTTATGATTAAAATCACGAGCATTATATGATACTCAAACTTAGTAGGCGTATAAAGTAATCAACAAAGTTAAACTTATAGTATATAAAAATTGGACTCATCAATATAAAAGTTAGTAAAGATTAGTCATAATATCGAGGATCTTGGATCAAGTGCTTTTAACACTGCTGCTGATTCAAATTTTCATCTGATTTTGGATGCTGCACTGGCGGGACTGGACTCTGATAAAAAATAAATAATTTTAATAAAATCGTTGATAGCAGATAATTAATAATATAAATAATCACACAAAACAAACATAAATCATCAAAAACTGTGAGTTAGCCAAAAAAAACAATGTTAGTCAAAAAAAGATCTTGTGGACGTATTAGTTTCAAATATACCTTACAAATTATTCAGTAATATGTGTACAAGTATTCTGGCTGAAACAAAAACAGCTAATGCAATGAAATGAAAAAACCAAAAATCAGAAATAAAGACGATGGACAACCCTTCACCAAAGAATGATAAAACGAAAGTCAAAAGAAACTGAACAACAAGAGCCACACATCGAGCTCACCTCCTGTCGCGATTGGCCGTGGCTGTTGGGGAGAGGTGATTGTCCACTAATTTGCTTCATGTACTGTTTGTCATCGAATATTTTAATTTCACCGCCTCCTGGTTTGTGCTTCACATTGTCAAGTGAGCCAATTTTGCTTTGCGCTTTGAAATCCAGTTTTTGATTTTCAATCTGTTCAAAAAGTGAGTGTGCAAGGTATTTGATAGTTCAAATATTAGTGTGTATAAAAAGTAAGAGCTTGGTAATCAACAGTGATTATAACATTTCATGTTAACGTGACTACAATATGCAACGCTAATATTTGTGATAACCAAACTCTTATACACTATAAATATATACTTTCTAATATTTACTTAAATATAATAAGTGTTTGTCATACAATAATACAATCGATTCAAATCAAAGTGATTCACAATTTAACGTAGTGTATGTGTAAGTTCGGGCAATATGTATTTTTTTATAACATTAAATCATAATAAAAATCGCTGTGTTTATTTTGTGCAGTAACATGTCAAATAAATAAATATTGTTGCAATCACATTCTTGTAGGGTACATAAGTGAAATTATATACAAAAATATATTTTAAACATTGAAAATACCTTTTAGTTCAGTTAATAAATAATATTGTAGTCGTGTGAAATATATGAACTTATAAAGTTGAAGTAACTTCAGACCATTCTCATTTTGCAAAACAGTCAACTCCGTTCGTGTAGACAAGCATTGTAAATAGAAGCCACAGCAGGCATCCTAAAGACGCTGAATACTGCTCTGTCGAGATGCAAACATTCGCCACCCAACATTTCACTAAAAACTAACCTTTCTGCGACGATAACGTACTAAATACAACGACGAGGGCCTATGTGATGCCCTCCATCTTGGCAGCGGCCACTTTACAAACTAAAAATTGTATTTTTAATACCTAATATTAATCCACTTGTATTTGTATTACACAAATATTTTTATCGCAGTATTTCAGATAAAATATTTCATAGTAGAAAGCAAGTGCATGAAACATTTATAGTGTAGGTACACGGCACAAAGGCTTTTGAAGCGGTAAACTGTTATGAAATTATAATTTTTTCTACTCACAGCTCTTGTTCCAATGTTTGCAACGGTCTATGAAGAAACAACAATTTATTCAAATATATGCTTTTAATTTTAACATCTATGACTACAACAATACTCGCTAATAGTACTTGTGCTAATACTTAGTGTAACCTATTGATTTCGAAGCCTACGACAATGAATGAGATTTAGTGTATTTGTACCTAGTGCCTTGATAATATTACTCAATACTCACTGTAGATTCTTAACCTCATGGTAAGAAAATTTATGATTAAACTGTCCTTAAAACTTAGACCAATGACAAATATATCAAAATGTGCTTTATTTACCTTTATGTCTCCACCGCCTGGCTTGTGTGTAATGTTTACAGTTGAAGCTACCTTTGGTTTTGCTTTTTCTTTGAAATCAAGTTTCACCGTCTCAATCTTCTTATCTCCGCCTCCAGGTTTGTATGCTGCGTTTTGCAGTGATCCAATCTTTGATTTTGCGTTCCATTCTAGTTTTGTGGTTGTGATCTGAAAACCATGAAAATTCATGCAGTTTAAAAGATGTCATCGCAAGATTCTAATATCGTTTCAATTTTTTCAATCACGGAAACCAACGAATTATATGACTGTTTTGGAGAAATACATTTAATGAAATAAAACCCGTTGTTTTTACTCTAACTTGAACATTTTTACCAATTATAAAAATTTGCCAAATTTTGAAACCTTAGAATAAATATTTAAATATTACGAAGCATTACAATTTTATTTTGGGTATCGCTTAATCTTTAATTAATAATTTAATTTTGCCGAAGTTGGTCAAAAGAAAACTTGCACCTATGTAAGATCTCGGGTGAGATTCCTAATCGATTTTGGATTGATAAATTAGTATTTTTTTTATTATTTAGGTGCACATTAAATTTATTCTGCAATTTATGCGTAGTATTAGTAGGCATATTAATTAGCACCAGTTTTGTTCAATATGATAATTCAAGTATCATAGCTCTATGGACTAAAATATAAGGAGTCTGTTAAATAACTTCAGATTATCTAAATCTATTATAAACTTACATTATCATTTTCACGTACCTTCTTTGCTCCGCCGCTGGGAGTGTAAGCATCATTCTTGGCAGCAATTTTAGGTGTGACATTATTAAAGTCCAATTTCCGGTTCTCTATTTTAACCTTTCCTCCTCCGGGTTTGTAGGTTGTGTTGTCCAAAGAGCCAATTTTTGATTTAACTGTCTTTATATTAGGCGATGGAGCGCTTCCTACTTGAATTTTGTTCATTGGTACTTCTGAAAATGTGTTACGTTTCATATATAGTATATCATATTATGTATATGAAATAAATTCTTAACATAGATTATGTGAAATTTTCGAGTTAGCAATCAAATATATTTCCATTAACTTAGCTACCTTTAGCTGCATGGCAAACTATGGGTATTGTTCACAATACTAAATTAAAAAAACTGAAATAATTGAGCCGCCTAGCCTAGATTAATTAGATTATAAAATGTGTTAAATAAACTCTCCAACTTAAAATGTGTAACCAATTGAAGATTTTTACATTATCAAACTGCTGATAAGGTTTTTTTTGTGTTATGTTATTGTTACCCCTTATTCTTTTTCTTCATTCTAAACATGCTTAAGTGATCATTATGTCAACTACGGTTTTGAAATTTAATTTTTAATCTGTGGACTATTGTTTACTCTAACCTCCACCTGCTTAGTTGCCCCCTAACTAAAATAATTTTATTTATATAACCTCTGCAACACTAAATTTGATATCGAAATGTCTACTATGCATTGTTTCACTTCTCTTTACAAGGTAGTATATATTGCTAACCATGACCTTAATCTCAACCCTACAACTTGCTAACAAATATTTCTACTTTAACCTTACTACTTTAATATACGTGGTCTTAGACTAAAATAGTGATGACCCTTTTTTGTCAAACCTTTACTTTGCCCAATTCGTTTTCTCTTACATGTTTTGATAATACTGCTGTTGGTCAACGCATGCTAAATTTAACTCACATGGCACATCTCAATTTATGATAAGCAACAAAAAATCCTAGGAAAAATAATCCCTTTGAAATTGATACTCGTACAATTTAAGAATAAATTATATTTTAGAGTAAATGAAGATACCACTCATTACTCTTTTCAGACTTACTCTTTTTCTCTTGAGGCTGTGGGTGATCTGGTGTTTTTACCGTTGCACTCTTGCTTGACGATCTGGAGACATTCGATTTTTCTTTAGTCGAAAGTTTGCTGGGTGTTTTCTTATTTGGGGAGCCTGGTGATCCATTCATGTCCTAAGAAAAATATAATACTATAAAGTATGGCCATAACTACCCATCTTATATAAATTTTAATTAAAGATTATTGAACCTATTCATTAATTACATTTATATCGTTTATGTATTGTCAATCTCAATGACCATTGACGAAGCGTAGCAGTGGTTACTATCAGATTATTTGCACATAAAGTGTCGCATACTGGATTAGTCAGTTGTTAACATGTTACATTGTAAGGCATTTATAGACAACAGTAATCAAGCTCTAGCATTTGCATACATTACTTAGGTTAACGTTGTAGTCTTATGTATGCTTTTACTCTATCTTTTTTTACATTAGTTTCAGTCTCATATTGTTCACAGCCGGACTGATATTGCCTTTGCTCTATTGTTAAATATTGCCATATTTAATGAAAGTTTGCTTTTTGACTAGTTTTCTAAAAACATGTTATCCGAGATTGAATAAGTGTAATTGAGTAATTTGATAAACTTGAACTGCTGCTGTCTGTTATTAGCTACGTTTATAAATAAGCTATTAATGGTTACAAAGCCAATAGGCCAGACGCATTTTTTGCCGTAGATTCTAAGAGTGGTGACATACGTTACAAAAACGTTTACTGTTGAGACATTAGATGGTGTTTCTATCTCATATATGTTTGGTGTCCATTAATGGTAGTTATCTTTCAAATGAGTTAGAAAACCATCGGATTTCTTTGATTGATTTGTGTTGAAGAAAACGTAATCCCTAATCTTTTAGAAGCAACTATCAAACAAAAGTGTGTTTATTTTTTCTGTGATAAATAATCTAGCAAGCAAACCTAGAAACTCACGAGAAACCCAAAAACTAAATATTTATATCAAATGTCAATATTTACTTAAACCTGTCTGTACCTACTGTACTGAGGTATTCCTATTCTGAGCTCATAGAATCATATAAAAATAAAAGTTCTAGACTAAGTGTTAATATGAAATATGATAATAGAATAACTTACATTTCCTTGAGTCGACTCATCCACGCCACTATCGTTGTCGCCATCTGAAAATAAAATACGACAAAATTTTACAAACGAACTACGAAACCCTTTTTTTTAGTTATTACATACAAAATATTCCCTACTTATATGTATAGACTGTGTTCATTTCAACTAAAATAATCTTTACCTTTTTGTCGAGATTTTGGAGCTGAATGTATCTTTCGAGGTGTTGATTTTTTTGAGTCTGTATTGAGTTGAGACGTATTCAAATCAGTAGGTTTTTTATTCATAGTTATAGGTGACATCGAATCTGGAATTGGTGACTTGGAATCACCTAAATTTGATCTTGAATCCACTTTTTTCAGAGGAGTTGGTGTCTTTATTTCTCTTGGTTCGAGCTTAACGTCTTCTTTTAAATCAACTTTTTGTGGTTTAATTGGGTGTGGTTCTGGAGTAGCGCTTTGGGATTTATTAGAAATAACAGAATTTCGAGATACATTTTTAGGTTCAGGTGAATCGTCACTTCGGGTCAACGACGGCGATCGATCAGATAAATCCATTTTGTTTTGTGAGTCACCATTTTTCGGAGCTAAATTATTTTGCAAAACTACATCATCATCATCATCCAACTTTTTTTTATTAGCTGAGTTAGGCAAAGAACCCATAATTGAATCTGTCATTTTTGACCCCGCCATACGCGATTCAGGGCGATCTAATACGTCTTTGTTTCCCTCATATGATTTTTCTGACCTGATGCTTTCCTTGGAACTCCGAATATTATCTGTACTGTTTTTTACTTCTTGAATTAAACCTAGCCCTGAACCTCGGCCACTAGAGTCTTCATATCTGCCACTTACGGAACTGATAGATTTTCGCCTATCTTCATCAGTTTTAAAAGGACTGGGCATTCCAGGAGCTGCAGCAATACTGTAGCTTCGTGCCTTTGCGACACTTGGAACTTCATTCGTATCTTCGAGTTTTCCAGTAGTGGGAACATTATTGGAAATATTTGGCTTATCCAGGTTGACTGGTTTATCTTTAGGAGTAAAGTTGAGAGAATCTAAGCCCTTTAAGGAGCCTTGGGAGGGTTGCTTTGTAAGTTGTGCGTTGTTCGCACCAGAGACCACTTGTTTGGTAGAACCGTTAGCTTGTAAGTTAATTGGAGGGCGAGGGCCGTCAGGTGTTATAGCACTACTAAATTGAGGAGTCGGTTGTCGGGGCCCAAATTGTAAGTTATTTGGGACAGGGCCTCTTTGTAGTGGCGGGGTAGCTGTTGGTGACTGTAACGGTCTTGGATTTTGAAACGAACCCTGTTGAATTAAGGGTCGAAGTTGTGGAGGTTGCTGACGAACCTGGGGTGATCCGGGGGGACCTGTTGGTGCAGGACCCCTTTGTAGTGGTGGCCCTGGCCGCGGACCAAACTGAGGTGGGTTATTTACAGGTCCACCTGCTTGGAATTGCGGTCTTTGTTGCGGCGGTGCGCCTGGTCTAAGAGATTGTGCTGGAAAGGCAGAACGTGAATCGCTCCTAATTAACGGAGGACGGACTGCTGCGTTAGAACTTGCAAATTCTGTTCCGTTGGGTCCACTTTGAGGTCGATTTTCTGGTGGTGCCTTTAAATAAAAAAATCTTTGACTATGTTTATGTATTTAATATCATATTTTTTGAATTTTTGAATGTATCTGTTTGTTTGTATAACTGTAAAGAATGAAAATAACGAAACGAAATGTTTATATAAATATTCTAACAATTACTTAAACAGTCGAGTTTTTCAACCCCATGCAATAACAAACGAGCAATGCCCTCCTTACAAATACGTTTGTCACTAAAGTAGGTCATTGTGTCATAAGAAACTAACATCGAACACAGACTACTATTTAGTAGATCGTCGTTAGAGTACATTTTGTTTCAAAGAAAGCTTGTCTATATTCTTTCCATGTGTTTGAATTTAAAAGTAGAGTGTCATTTATTCTTCTACTGTCTTTTATAAAAACAAAAACTAAAGTATTATAAGGTTTAAGCTGATATTAAAGCCTTTATAGCGGTGCCATAAAGGCCAAAATGTCAACTTTAGTCTAGGAGTACTTCACTCTTTGTTTATTATTAGGTGGTATATGTATATTTTAGATGAAGCTTGCGGATTTGACTATATATTTATAATGTTTTGTTACGTTGCACGATTTTTTCATATATCATCAAAGTTTTCTGAATGCTAAAATTCGATAAATTATAAATATTCGGTTAAACGGGAGATCGACTCTTATAGCGGAGGTACTCTAAGGGAAGCCTACATCCAGCAGTGGACTTCTATAGGATGGAATAAGTCAATATGAATAGAAGCAAATTTTAGTTGGTTTAAAATGAAATGGTTAAGGTTATGGTATGTACCTTAACATACATAAAAAATAACAAAATAATCTAAATCTAGGCATCGGCAGGGTTAAGCGTGTATGCTTACCCCTTAGCCGGAAAGGCAGGTTTTACTCAATGAGAAAAATTATTTAGATTTTTTTTCGTAAGCTAGCTGGCCCGACAAAGTCTCAGCCTAGAGGATTAAAATGCGCTTTGAAACCTATTCCCACTGCCATACATAAAACAATCGATAAAGCCATGAAGTTCGATTACAATGTGGCACGAGATTTATAAATTTAAATATTAACAGGTACATTAATTAACAGTTCAAAGATTTTTCAGATATAAAAGAGTGCTTGAAAAGCAAATGCTTTTCGTGATACAGATAAGATCAATTACCTTGCATTACTTTATCCACTACATTTCAATTTGTACAAAATAATCAAAGTTTACTAAACTATTAACTATTTGAATACACGAAAAGAAAGAATCGCGTGACTTACGTAACAGTTCGTCAACATTATACTCAACTTAATACCGAATCCGAAATTTTAGCCACATTGTGTTTCGCCATAAACAATGCACTTGCATGTTTTCTGGTAAACTACATGCCCAACATTTTACTGATTCCCCAAGGTTGCCTCACTAATACCTATGCGTGACTATGTGTTATTAGCTTATTATATGGAGCTTCGTGAACTTGGTGTCTTTCAACATGATCCCTGTATCTAATAGTTATCGACCCAAGTAACTGCAAATATTACCAACCCCTCTAAAATCTGCTAGCATCGCCTACCCATTTAACTAACTTTTTTGTTAGAGGTCAGCAAACACGGATCTCCCGATGATAAGAGACAACCAAAACCTATAGACCAATGGATGTTACTACTACCACTGGCTAGCCTATCCTCCAGACCGGAACGTGACAGATTTATTATGGCTGCAGAAATAGACAAGGCGGTTAATCCCTACTTGGGCAAGTTGCTGAATAGCACTTTACCATCAGTGATCTTGTTGCTGACGACCACATTTAAGAGGCAATAATGGAGGCATAACTTTCATTTATTTCTTCTTTAGAAAGGTTTAAGATATCTATTGTAAGCATATCACGAGTACAATGCATACAGACGCGTGGTTAGTTTAGAATACATTTTTTTAAATAAATAAATAATAAATATTTCCGAACAAGTTACACAAATTGAATCTAGCCCCAAAGTAAGAAAATAATGTGCTTATGATATGGGTGTTAGCCAACGATTTTAATTCATAGAAATACTTGAATAGATGCTAGAATATATTTAATCAACACCCAGACCTGGAAATGCGGGCAAATAAATGTTCATCACACAAATGCCTGCCCCCGTCGGGAATTGAACCCGAGCCTCGCAGTTGGTAGATGTAGTTAGGCGTGTACGCTAGACCAACGAGGCGGCCATATCTCAAATCTTCTATCTTGGAAAAGAAAAAGATGTCACCGTTAATAGCTGCAGTTAATGTGTTTTACTTTTGCTCGTAGATCGTGTATTAGGGTTTCCACGGGAATTGATATGTGGCAGACATTGTCCGTATTATAAATAAACATAGACTAAAGTATTCCAAGTTGGCGTTAGCGTATTGCAATGTAATACAAACTAATGTCAGTTTAAATCTTGGAGTACTTTAGACAATGTTTATTAATAAGACGATTCGGGACTTACGCCTTTTACTTATAGGTTTCGAAGTTAACGTGCATGCCAAATTTTACGACAATTTAATCGGCTCAACCATTGGGATGCATAAAAACAACAACCATATCTCTACTCTTCATTACTCTACCTATCTTTACAGATATTAATTTATAACAATAGGGTGGTCAATATTGGAGATTATCTAGGTCAAAAGCAAGATTGGAAGTTCAGTTCAAGAAGAATAATTATCTAATTACCTTTTTACAATTTGTACAATTTTGTTTTTACAATTGTGCGCTGAATATATATATACCCACTCTTCGTAAAAAATATAAATTATTTATAAATTAGAAATTTTATATTTTCAATTTTCTATTAAAAATAATGTTACCCGGGATTGGATATGTGCCCGGTTGGCGATAGACTTTCCGCCTACAACATTGTGGGATTTAGGGTCTCCGGCTAATCGTGGGTGTCCTGGTTGTGCCTCTGCCTGCCTGTTCGGGGACATGGGCGTGAAGATACTCTCTCTCACTCTCGTTATATCCAAACATAGACATAGACTTTAGTTTGTATTATTAGAATAATCAATACCGGAGGTCATTCTAGGTTAAAAGTACGATTCGATTCAAAAAGAATAACCGAGTCGATTCAATAAAACTTTTTCTTGAGCATGTCTATCTCTCTCTTTATAATTCCAAACATCACATAGACTTTAATTTATAATTATAGAATAATCAATATTGGAGGTCTTTCTAGGTTAAAAGTAAGACTGGATACAGTTCAACATAATTTAATTAGTTTTTTACTGTTTACAATTTGTGTTTGTTGAACATATCTATAACCACTCTACATAAAATCTAAACATCTCCAAAGAATTTAGCATCTTCACGCCCATATCCCCAACAGGGTAGACAGGGGCACAACCAGGGCTACCACGACTAGCCGAAGACACTAAGTCAAACAATTTAATAGGCGGTAAGCCTATCGCCAACCGGGTACATTTCCAATCCCGAGCAGTATTTTTTTATTAGAAAATTTGAAAAACCCAATTTTCTTTTTGGTGCCCGACCCGGGAAACGAACCCAGTCAAGTCCAACAACTGATCCGCTAGATCACAGAGGCGATTTAATTCAAATAATTTAGTTTATGATAATACTACAATCA
>DVZK01000322.1:0-12600 GCA_018236665.1 Calephelis perditalis | reverse complement strand
ATACTTCTGGTATGATTATGTAAAATAATGTTTTATTATTTTCCTTAATCCGAAACAAATTAAAGAGTAAGTTAGCACTTAGCACTCGTACTATCACAAATTCTCGCTGTCTACAAAAATGTAAAGAAAATTTTAGTTTTCATGCAGTTATATTGAGTCAGGATTTAAATTTAGTTCAAGTTAATAGATTTTCCTGATAGCTACTCTAAAAAGCAAAGTACGATACATTTGAGAATTTAAAATTTCCGCGTTTGTAATAGTTTACCTCACAAAGCCGCAACGGCGCTGGAGTATACTTGTATAAAACCGTAGTTGCATTTTTTTTAAAAGAGAGATACGCTTCATCTCTTGCTCAAGATTATTTATATCCTTGGGCCACATCATGTCACCATTAGAAAGCAGTGTGCCGTTTTGATACATCATATAATTAGATAAGTCCCTAAAAAACCCATATGTAATATATCTTAGAACAAGCAAATCCGCATCTAAATAGATCCGACGACACAGATAAACACACAGACAGACAGACACAAGCCCTCACACACATACACAGCGACACGTCAAACGTAGCACTTTAATAATTAGGTACTGTAGTACCTCTTACTATGACCGAAGTAGTCAAGTTTGCTATTTGACAATAATAAAACTTGTTTTTTTTAGTAAACACTTTTACTTTCCCACTATACAGGTGTTTACCTTAAAAAAAAGTGTGTATACAATGGAATTCGACCCAGTGCCGACGATAACAAGTACAGATTCTAATAAATTTGCTACCTACATAGAACTTTCTACTGTTTGGGCAACTTTGAGTGGATTGATATTTTCTTGGAACTGTCGGCTGCCGTTTTTCATGCCCGACCGCCCAAATAGTCGAGTTTAGAGGAATATTATATTGAGTGTTACTATCCTATACTATTACAATACAATGAAGTGCAAAACGATAGTTCACGTAGAATACCTAAGGCCTAAGCTTTATACTACCTATGTGTGTATATTCTGAGTATATAAATAATCAAGGTTTCGATGTCTGTAACTAAATTATATTTCCGAGTCCGACTCGCACTTAGCCATTTTTGATGTAGGTACTTGATGCGTACGTTTGCATCTTTGTATGTATGTGTGTGTGCTCCCGCGCTCGTACCAGCAGTCCTGTAAATACTAGATAACAGAACCTTCTTTCTAACAAATACTATTAATGAAATCGAATTACGAAATACACGCAAAATACATAATTAATAAACAAATATCCTGGAACAAATTAAACAAATTGCTCTAAATCCAAAGTTATTATAGTGCTATTAATTATTCTGTTCGCAAAGTAAGCAAATCATTAACTTATTATGATTCAACGATACCAATAACTAGTAAAACTTAAACACGTACTGGTAAATTAGTGATAAACACCTTGAATTAGTCATAGACATCTATTTTCGTCACAAAACCCTTATCCCCATCGGGAATCGAACTCGAGCTGCGCCGTTAGTCGGTGGTCGGTTAAGCGTAGACAACAGTGGATGCAAACGGGATAAATAGGTAGCAGCTCTTAATTAACTTATCCCGTTATTAATTTTAGAAGACATGAGTAAAATTTTGTCACGAAGGTCACAGCAGTATTATAACCTTAATCATATCCTGCAATCTGTGATCGTGTCATGGCTTTATCAAGCACTTACTTACTAAATTATTTGTTAATTAAATTATATCTCTAGTTTTTTAGTTAGCTGAACACTTGTTAGTTTCCATCGAAGAATAGTGGCCGCTTCTGGCTTTCAGGATTTGGAAGCACGTAGTACGAGGCCCTATTGGTGCTGGACAAATAGGTTTCCAAAGGATAACCAGAATTGTTTATAATCTACTATGCACCTGCCAACATCCTGTGGTTTCTCAAGCGAGTAGGCATTTGCCTTACTTATTAATACTATTATTGCTTTGGTTCTCATTGTAAAGCTGCTACTTGACCGATTTTGACAACATTTTTTTAGATTTTTATATGATATCTCCTGGATCAATAGTACGATACTGGAAAGCTAGGTGCTCCTAAGTATCCTACATTTAGTCCAGATGCAAGTGATGCCCTAACAAACAAACCTACAAGCTGATGACTATAATTCCAAACAAATTTTTTGAATATCGAAAGTGTAAGGTTGTAATATGTGCCAGTTTTCCAGAATTAGAGATGTGATAAGTCCATCGCTCTTCAGCCCTTCAGTTGTATTTCAGTATAGGTGGTAGAATGACCAACAGTAGGCATACTTACGCTAAACAGCCCAATTTCAGGTTGACAAAGAAACTCAACTAAGGGTCGGATGTGACGATCCCATCACTCACTAGTGCTATCTGGTCTGGTCCTATAGTGCAGTCAATCATAACAAAGCGGTAAAGTGCTGCGCAGAAGCCTACCCGATATGATATCACCGTCTTACTAATTCCTGCCGCCATAATATCAGAGCTGGGTACTGATATGTTCAGTGCAATATACCAAGTGCTATATAGCTGGTAGACTTTATGACGTAGGATAACCGGTTTTAAGTAAGCGAAACACCAGTAATATTTAAAGGCGGCGTGTATTTCTCATCAAGAAAATCAGATGCTTGTTTCAGTTTCAACGTCAAAGCTTTTTTTTTCTATTAGGTATAATATGCAAAGCAGATGTACTGTCCATTCAACTCGCACCAGGGTAGGTACAGAGTCGCATCAACCGACAACTTTACCAAACGTTATGATCTCACGGGTATATCAAGGTAAAGCCACGCCTCAACGACCTCCCTGGACAACGTGTGCAGGATTTCAGTGAGTTCTTGAGAAATCGGAGCTGGCTGTGTTCGGCTCAAAAATGACCGCGGCTAAATATATCTGGCGGAGTGCGGGGAAGCTTCGTGGGCTGGCGGGGTGCGGGGTGCGGGGGGCCAGGCGAGCAGGCCGGAGCGCCGGGCGCCGGCCAGAGCCGCCTCGGTCGCCGCGGACTCCACATTCCAACGTCGCTGCTGATCACCCCGCGCCGAGTGACTTGACCGCTTCATCCCGTGCGACGTAAGTGCAGTGCAGTGCAGTGTCCTTTGTACAGTGTGTAGAAGCCCTAAGTGAAGGAATATTGTTGTGAACTAAAAATAAACGTGCCAAATCGGGTCGGCGTCGCCGCGCGGATGTAGGACTGCCTTGTATAGCGCGGGATTACGTTACACCATCAGTGTTACCCACTTATACTGGGATACACACACTACACACTGTACACTGGATCGCATTGAACTTTACACATATTATTTATGATTGATTCCAAATAAGGTAACACTGAACAACTAAGTTTATCAAAATCAAACTAAACTTATCTAACAACCTTTGTTTCTGGTTTTTTTACTGACCAAAATAAGTAAAATAAACTTAATGTGTTTTTCTACATTTTCTTAACAATAATACCTATTTTCAGAGAACACCCAAAAACACTAACTTATCAAAACGAAAATATTGAATGATAATTATTTTAGCCGTTTTGATTTTAGATACATTTTTGTAAAAAAAACATGTTTTTATTACGCCCCTTCTGTCACTCCCTTTACAGATTTGGAGATGTGTTAAATAAATGTAATTTTTGATAAATAATAGTTTAGAATAAATAAATAAGTCCATGAACATCTCCGAGATCACTTTCAGAAGGGCGGAAGTGCATCTCTACATTATACATTCTAACTGTAATCAATACAGAAAATCTCAATTTTGTCTATCTTTTTTTTCCTCCAACATAGGGAAAGTGCATTACTTTGCACCCTGCTTTCAGTGTCCTTGAAAATATTATACACATGTTTATTTTATCAAAAAAAGCGTATTACACATTTTATTTATTAAACAGACAATTTCGTAGATAATTGGGAAAAATCTAACATTAAGGTTTAACATTATTTAATGAAAGTTCAAGTTAACATTTAACAGAGCTTAAAGTTTGTGTGAATCTACGTGAAATTTCTAATAATAATTTAATTATTAAACTTTTTTAAAAAATATATTTTTTAATGAATCCTGTAACAACACCCCTCAGATAAATTTCTAACATTGAGTGCAATATTTTATAGAAATAACATAAACTAATGATCAAAATGATCATTATCAATAATTGCCCAGAAACTAGTCTTTCAAATACCATCGGTTACCGAATCCAATTTTACACTTTCGTTGAACGTTTGCCAAGTAGCCGGGCAGCGAGTCGGGACGTAGGTGTGCTTCATGGCAGGAAAGATAAAACCGCTAAAAATAAGCCGGACTTCATAAACAATCGAATCGACACGTTCCGAGTTTCGCACGATACTACTATTATTAGACATACGCGTAACACCACGTAATATTACTATGTTATACTAATTGATACATTGTAGGTATTTTATTGATTTTCAAGTTAACCTAGCTCATTAATCTTACAGTAGTCAGACCATCCACGTTTAAAGATACGAGTACCTATATCGAACTTCAAAGGCTCAGCAAGTTATATCATTATCTGCACCTTATAATCAACAATTATTGTGATATCCCAATAAATAGATGTAAATATTTTGTTAGTTAAATTACGGAACTCTCAGAAATGATAGTCGTTAATCGATGTATTGAACTGCAAACCTTTCGATTAAGCTATGGGATTTAACATTGGATTTTTTTTTCTGTTTGTTCGTTTAAAGATTTCTTAAGGTTTTATGGCTTTTCTGGGGAAGCTTAAACTATTGTAACAAAATATATAAAGCAAAAATAATTTTCTAATTGATAAATTCGAATATTTTTTTCCAAAACTTTGAATAAACTTGCACTACTGTGCATTTTATCGGTCTGGTAATAATTTTAAATGTTCAACTCTGAATCATTATCATGCTAAGTAGCGAAATCATAGAAAGCTGATAGCTAGTCATTCAGATTTTAAAAACGCAATGCAAATAAAACATTTCGTGGACTATCTACACTAATTAAATGTTCACATTCGAATTATTTAATATGAGATTATCAGCACTCAGCTTTTTTTTCCCATATGGAATAATTATTTAAGGGCAGTAAAACTGCACCAATCTGACTTCGATTTAAGTAAGTAAGTCATCTATCCAGTCATCCATCATCATCCAGTCACACAAAATCTAAAAATCCATCATCAGGCAGATTTGGTGGAAATGGGACTACCTCAAAAGTATGTTCTTTCAAATACAAAAGAATTTTTGAAATCAGTTCAGAAATTATGGAGAATGCTTTTAACAAAATCATAGGAGTCGAACACAAAACATCCGGTTTTTCACATTTTTTTAAAAATGTTAAGTGCAGACACATGCATAAACAGGGTGAATTTTTTTAGGCCGTAAAAGTCCGAATTTGAAAACAAAGTAGGCTTTAAAAAGTTATTACTGCAAAAATGCATGAAGAATGAAAATCGAGAAACTTGTAACTCCTAGCACAAGATAATAATACATTTTTGTTGAAAGCCCATAGTTATTCGAAGTCGAATGATGTTTACATAGCTTGACCTTGAACTATCTTTATGATATTAATATCGTTATTTTATTAGCTATTTCCAATATTGCTTGGGCTTATATACGTACATACTGATACATACATTATAAAGATAGCCTGTAACTAGTTCACAGCTGTTTCAATAATAAGATCATCACGTAAATTCAAATCCTTACATTCCTTTCGTTGTGATGTAAGAAACAGGCTCTTTCCCCATTCCTTCCTTCTCCACTTATCACAGTAATCCTCTTCTATAATAGTCCATTATCACAATTTTATTGATTATATGGCGTTAATGTATAATGTATGTAACCTGTCAGTTTATCCAGAATATATACAACCCATCATCGAGGCTTTTATACAGTTCATCCGCTTAATCGTTGCTGTTAGAGGCTGATATTTCTGAAAGAGTACTTCATGATTTTAGCGCTTTAGCACATCTATTCTCTAATCAATCAGTCTGTGACGATTTTTAGTTCGGATACAGAGTTCATGGTTGTGTATCGAATCCGAAGCAATTTGATTATTGAAACCATATACGAAACCAATAACGATCTCATCGTCATACTACAATAATTCCTACACTTCTTAACTTACCTATTGCTCTTAAAGAAACATTTGACCACAGTCTTTATTGGCAAGAGGTTTTCTTGGTGATGTAAAAAAAATATTAGGATATCCACACTACGAGGACCCATCGCCGTCCACGCTTTAATGAGGCAGTTTTCCGATTCTACAAAGAAATCTGATCACTTAATTTGGTGTTTGGAAGGCACTGTTTGATTTAAGATTCCACTTCCTTATGTACTCCTGATATTGATCTACAAGATAACCATCGTATATAAAAGCCACCACTTAATACGCTGCAACGAAAGTAACTAGCATTAATAACACATTGTTATGAATTGTGCAGCTCTGACTCTAATTGCCAACTTGTATGTATATCGCTCAGTCAATCCATTGTAATATTACATACTAAAAGTGATTTCATACAACTTTGGTTTTCGCCATTTGGTAGATGACTTAACCATCGTATCGTCGTCGTATGTGTTACTCGTCTTCCGAATGTTAATTTTTGTTAGTTACTTCTTTAGTGCTTTCTTTACAATTTTTTCTTTTCGTACTGATTAGTTTACCGAAGTCTACCTGTTCATTTTGCAATCACTCTTCTCTCACTCCTGCACCTTCCTACCCGATTCAATATTGTATTTTCGATAATAGCAACTAACTTGTTATAAATAAGCAAAGCAAAGCAAGCAAAGTTTATAATTGTTGCAGTTTAAAATTGGCACACAAAATCCAATGCTACCCTTAAGTATTCGTGACTTCAGAAAATCGGTTGTAATTCACACAGTTTATAAACGTTATTTATATTCTAATATCACTATCATGAGTTGAATGAGGGCCGTTAGCCTAGATTAAACATTACTACATTTTGAAATAAAGCCAACAACATGTTCAATTATTGATTTATTACTAACACGCTGTAAGTCATTATGCCAAAACACAATGTTTTATATGTTATGACTAATACCTTGACGTGTTTAATTATTATATCAATAACTTGTTTATAATATTATATTGTTTCGTTTTCAGACAAACAAACTTCAATCATGTCTGACGAAGAAGAATACTCGTAAGTATTATAATGATCGATTTTTAAACTATGAGATATATAAAGCCTGAATAAACCGCAAAAGTATAATTCGTAGTTACGTTACTGTAAGTAAATAAACTACCAAAACTTAGAACGAAACGTAGAATTCAATTTACAATTTTACACACTCACATAATATACACAAACACAGCATCTAGATTATAGAAGAATTATTATGTGTTGTATATTATCTACCTTACTAATATTCCACATTATCTTTGTACCTTTATGTTCATTTACTTATTTTATTTATCTTCCTTATCTATATGTGTATTTCCCTAATCTTTGTAAGTTTAGACTTTAAATGTATGTCTACTCCGCAGTGGTTCCGAGGAGGAGGAAGTAGAAGAAGAAGTTCCGGAAACGTAAGTATACCGGACTATCAAGTTCTGCACTTCGCCCGACACACAAATTAGCTTCCTGTTTGGTTTTGAACATTTAAGCTTTGAAGTCTGGTTTCTTTGCCTTAAAATCAATTTTACTATTTTCTTAAATTTTAACTCATACTCTATTATATCTAGAGAAGTAGGCTTTAGTTTTCAAATTAATATAAAACGGATTTAAGACTCACGGAATCTCTCCCCTCAATAGTATTCCTATGACTTAGGCTAGTGTACCCTCACCAACCCCTATCTCTTTTTTGTTACAGGAAGTAGGTGGTGTGCTCTTTGCGTTCCGGCACTCGCACTTCGCTCACTTAGACTCGAATTAGACGCTTCTTCTAATGCTTTAAAGCTTTATCGCCGCTTACATTGCTTTCAGATTGAACAATCAGTAGGAGCTCTGCTTTTAATGTGCGCTTATTACTCCAGAACACTAACTTGAATGAATTTATAGACATTTGAATGGATCGTAAGTAAAGCAACTTGAGAGTAATTTGGGTTCAAATAATGAGTTTCTCGTTTTCTTGTCAATAACTCTTGTTCGTATGGTCAGTGTTGTCAGTTTAAATTTATGTCAAATTAATTTGTTTTCTTTTCATTTCCGCTGCTGTCGCTGTGGATATATGAAGACCCGCCCCGAAGCAAGAGTAAGTAGCATATTTATAGTGATATAGGTTATCGCTTCGCTTTTAGTAAATGTAGTAAATAGGTAATGCAAGAGCTTGATTTGGCAGGAAAATTAATCTAAGCGCACTGGGTGATTCAAACAGCAATTCAGAATACTTTTCAATTTGTGGGTTAATAAATTTTGAAAATAACGTTTTATATTTGAATGTGCGAAATAATTTTCTCACTGCTTTTCTGTCTTTGATAAATATGTACAATGTAGTAGAGGCTGATTGTTATTTTCTGTTTCTAGGAGTAGACCTTCGATCGCGTAAGTTGCACCGCTCTCTGTGGTGTCACTAACTATATAATCCTCACATTAACTAAAATGCGCGGGCGCATGATATTGGGACATTCCCTGTGTTAAATATATGTATTCCGAATCCAAATTCTCTACGAAACATATCACACAACCGGTTGTTATTTTTAACTCTTAGACATTCTATTTTTAAACTAACCGAGTTGCGCCCGCGCCCCGTAATGTCGGTCAGCGGATATTTTTCGCGCTGACATACCTCCAATCGATTGCATGATAGTTAGTTTATAACCCTGTAGCATGGCTACCCCATAGTCAAATAATAAGGTAATATTTTATGTCAACCATTACCCTTATTATTATCATTATTAATGTACGCAAACACAGACAAATCCAGTACAGAAACAGCACTGACATGCTTTATTGACAAAATGTTATAACAATGTTATTTGTAACACTAAGTTACGGCAGAGTTTAATTATTGAAAATAACAAAGTTTCAAGTGTTTACTAAGCTATAACGTAACAAAGTAAACCAAAATAAATATTGATTATAAGTAACACGGTACTATACAATGACACTGAGACAATAAAAAAGAAATAATATTTTCATCGTAACAATCGCTATATGTACTGCGACAGTTAAAAAAGTTTCGTTATATTAACAACTAAACATTATTTAAATTGAATAATAAATATTTGATATGTTTTTTCAGGGGTGAGGGAGACCCAGAATTCATCAAGGTAATTATTATTAAAATTTATTTGTTAGTGAAATAATATCAAGTAAATATTTTTAGACACATTATATTTTTACTTTTATTTTTTGACAAATTACTCTAACTGCTAACTAATTTAGCTATAATCTTGTGATCAACGATATGATGTAAGCGCTGTAAAACTACAAAAAAAATCGATTCCAATTATTTCATTATTACGTCGCAATTTTTTTTCTGAAAGATAATGATTCCGATATGGTCCTATATACATTTAACTAACATGTCTAGTGGTCTTTGAACTATACTCAAAAAGCACTTGTGGAATATTAATAAAATTGCATGCATTGATAACGCATAGGTAAATTTTTATGTATGGTAGCATCGTTGTCAATGATGTTCTCAACCTATATGAAAATTAATGCATTATTAAGTATTAACCAAAAACTACTCGTCAGGTCATGATAAAATTTATATGGAACGACATCGGAATCATGACTTCCAAAAGACAACCATCAAATGATACAAAAAAAATATAGTCAAATTGATAAACTCTTCTTTTTCGAATCGGTTAATAATACATAAAAATACCGTACCCAATGCCGTAGTAAATAAATCAAATAACACTCATACAAAAAAAGTAGAAAAAATGTTTTTTATTGTGATAATGAATGACGAAGGAATCAATTTAATTAGTTTGTTTAATGAAGTTTTGGAATTTAATAAAACAAAGCTATTCTAATGTATCACAAAAATAAATATAATAACAATGTTTTTTCATTGTTTGCAGCGTCAAGATCAGAAGCGGTCGGATTTAGATGAACAATTAAAGGAATACATTAACGAATGGCGTAAACAGCGAGCAAAGGAAGAAGATGAACTTAAGCGCCTCAAGGAGAAGCAGGCTAAGCGCAAAGTAAGTATTAACAAAAGTGTGTACATCGACCTTTTAGGGATGGACAACAGCTCATTGTCTTTTCTTAAAAACAGGTATCTCGCGCTGAAGAAGAGAAACGCCTCGCTCAAAAGAAAAAGGAAGAAGAAGAAAGGAGAATCCGAGAAATTGAAGAAAAGAAACAACGCGACATCGAAGAGAAGAGGCAGAGGTTGGAGGAAGCCGAGAAGAAGCGCCAGGCTATGCTTCAGGCCATGAAAGAGTCCAGCAAAACCGGCCCTAACTTCACCATTCAAAAGAAGAGTGATAACGTGAGTAAACCAGATTCAGATAGCATTTTGACTCTCATGAACTGCTTGTAAATAATAACACATTTCTTCTGCAATACAAAATTAATTTTACTTTTTGATTTTGCAGTTTGGTCTTAGCAGTGCACAATTAGAGCGCAACAAGACCAAGGAACAGTTGGAAGAAGAAAAGAAAATCTCCTTATCAATCCGTATCAAGCCCCTTAATATTGAAGGTCTCTCCGTCGACAAGCTCAGACAGAAGGCTACTGAACTTTGGGAATGTATAGTAAAATTAGAAACAGAAAAATACGATCTTGAAGAGAGACAAAAAAGGCAAGACTACGACGTAAGTATTATCATATCATATGGTTCATAATTTTATGAAATGAACAATAACATAATCCAACAGCAATTTTATTATACTTACAAATTAAGGTATTTTTTTAATTAAAGTTAAAAAAGATCGCACTCAAAATCGGAAACCACAAATTCTACCACATTAAACTAATAGAATATTGATGTCGATACATTTACATTTAATAATGCTTTTTGCTTACAGTTAAAAGAACTCAAAGAAAGACAAAAGCAGCAGCTGAGGCACAAAGCTCTCAAAAAAGGTCTTGACCCCGAAGCACTCACAGGCAAGCACCCTGTAAGTTTTGTTAACTTAATAGTATACATAAATTATTATTAATTGTCTGGAAATTTTCTCATAAACCACGTTTATATTTCAGCCCAAAATCCAAGTAGCGTCAAAATACGAGAGGCGTGTCGACACACGTTCATATGACGACAAAAAGAAATTGTTCGAAGGTGTAAGTTGAAATTGATTTTACATACTTCAAATACAATTTATTAAAAAAAATCTATCAGACCAGCAAACGTCTTCGTAGTACTGACAACGTCTGTAAATAAAATGCAAATAAACTCGAAAAAAGTGATTCGTAATTATGCATGGGACAGTAGCATTTTCTTTTTTTAAAATATCAAGTGTATATCAAGTAAAATAATATTTCAAATACAGGGTTACGATACTGTAACGGCTGAGTATTGGGATAAGGTATGGAAGGAGAAGATGGAAGAGTTCATGAACCGAACTAAAAGTAAGAGGAGGCAGTCGATTCATATTGTTTGTTTCCACATTTTAAGTTCCTATGTTGGCATGTTCTCATGTCCACTCGGCATGGTTTTCTCTCCGTGTCATGGGGTACCCTCCTGCAATCCAACTTGTTTGAATATTTGATGCATTTTTTTTAAATTTGGCACAGAATGCACCACGAATTTATTTCCTCTTAACCTTGATTTACCCTTGTGTTAACCATTCCCATAGGACCTTGAGAAACTGAACAAGGACTTCATCGAGAAGGTGTGGCAAGAAAGAGCCGACCAGTTCGGCGGCAGGCAAAAGGGTATGTATACCGGAATGATCATTGTCCACGTTTTGTTGCAAGAAATTCTTTCACGAGTGATTTAAGGGGTTATCTATAAGCTGTGTCTCTTGGTTAAGAAAATAAGAGTAAACTAAATCTCGTAAATGTAAAGAAAATTCTACATTCATCATGAAAATATGTACGCTAGGGTCACAACAATAATGAAATTCAAGTGATTTAATTTATAGATAGCCCCTAGGGCATTGCAACTGTTTCGAGCCATAATGCCTATCAAAAAAATCAAATTCACACTGAATGGCTGTGTATATTATGTATGTTACCTGTCCTGCCATTTACCATATCTTACAGACATGGAATTATTCAAGCCATCTTTAATTATCGTTTGGACACACGATAAAAACTGAGAATAAAAAAATATTCAAAATCCGATAGTGAAAACGGTGTTTTAAAAGTATCAATACTTTGAAAATAGGCAGTGATTCAATTTCCCTTCAAACGTTCACATTGCTAAACTACCTTCTTTTTAAATAAAGTACCTTGACTTAAATTGATGATAAAATAATTTAAAATTTCCAATCATGAAAAAATAGCAATTAGTATTTTACTAAATTTCAATCAAAATAACAATAATTGAATTTATATTATTTGATCATAATACCATATACCTGAGAGCTATAGTACGACATTCGAAACAACTAGATTGGTGATAACTCCAGCAATCTATAGTTTACGTATTACAAATACAACAATAACGCACAAGTATTAGCATATTTTATTGCCTTGGTCTCTAAATAACCATTTAACATAAACAGCGAGACTGCCTAAGTGGTTCGGCGAAAGGCCCGGCAAAAAGAAGGGCGATGTCGACTCCCCCG
>DVZK01000321.1:0-12614 GCA_018236665.1 Calephelis perditalis | reverse complement strand
GGCATAAAATGGGATACTTTTTATCCTGGAAAAATACGTAGAAAAAAAATCTTAATTTTTCAGTTTTAGACCGACATCCGCGCGGACGGAATCGCGGGTGGAAGCTAGTTTATCATAATTGCCATTAAAATGAAGTGATTATATTCTTTGATTGCCATGGGAGCGTAGGGGTGTACTACCTAACACTACACAGAATATGTTCGAATTAGTTAACGATATTTCAACTAGGGATTCAAAACAGAATGACAACACCTATTACAAAAACTCAGAAAACGTAAAATTATAAATACAAAAAGTATAACAAAATAAAAAGAAAGTTATTGTGGCTAAGCAGCGGGTCGTCGATGACTGCTGATATAAACACAACTCGCGCGCCGGTCATTATACTGAAGCAAGTAAATATGGAATATCTAAAATGCCATAACTTATTAATTTTAAGTCTATTTCTTTACTATGAATATCCAGGATTTGGAACACTAATTCGAGAATAAATTACTAGTGATTTCGGATAAGTACAAATTGGACGTTTTCAAAGCAAGAGTGCATAGGCTGCTTGTAGCTTATTATATCTTCGACTACAATATCACTGTGTGTCATCGTACTAAGCTAGAAACTATAACAAAATAGGACTTTATGCAAGTATAGTTTGTAACAAGTGAAGGTACCGCATGTGTGCTGTGGACAGGCGGCCTGCAGTCGCGACAGACAGACGGCGGGCGCGGGCAGACAGGCGGCGCGGCGGCCACACGCTCCGGGCACACACGCGCCGCCCGACCGGAACTCCAGCTCTGCGTCCGTCGCGCCCGCGCATCTAGGACCACACGAATACCACCGCTTTAAAAGTTACCAACTTAAAATTATCCGCACTAAATAAATATTATCGCCCCTGTGCTCTAGCAGTCCGGCGTCAGACTTGACTTCATGAGGTCCGAGTTTCGATTCCCTGGTCGTTTTCCGGGATTGGATATGTGCCTAGTAGGCTTGCCACCTATCAAACTGTTGGACTTAGTGACTTTAGCAAGTTGTGGATACCCTGGTTGTGCCTCTGCCTATTTCTTCGGGGATATGGGCGTGAAGATAGATACAAATGCGAAAGACTAAAGACTGTTTATAATAGAATAATAATTGTAGAAATAATTTTCACGTTGTAACGGAGCAACATTATGTTATATATATTAATAACACATTTAAATAAAATTAGTAAGCATTATCCTTATCGGTTATTTACTTATTAACTAATAACTACTGTATTTACACATAAATAAATACATTTATGGCACCTTTACCACCTTGATATCTACAGGTGACGACAATTAGGACAACACCAAGAACATATTATATTGTATGCCGCATCGCTCTTAAAAATTGTATAATTAGGGTCCAATGTTGAATTGTAATAGAAGTTGTATGGCAGTTACTTGGCAAGGCAGGCGTTGGGGAAGAGCATGTTGGGCGCGCGCACGGGCAGGTGATGCGGCGGGCAGTTGCAGGGCAGACCCGTCAGCAGCGCCGCCGCGCTCGCCCGTGCGCACGCGCGCCGCGAGCACACGCGCTCACCCGCCGCGCACGCGCACGCGTTACACTCGATGTAGTATTTCTCGCCTGGCGAACACACCGTAACTTAAACTTCAACGTAAGGTGCATTATTTTAGAACACAAATAATTATAATGAAAGAGTTGTTGATTGAAACAAATTTAAATATTTTAATTTGAATTTAGAAGACTAATGATTCTCGGACTTTAATTTCTTTATTTTTATGTTATATCTACGGGATAACCATAAACGTGTTAAACTTTACTTACGAATAAAGAAATTTATAAAATGAGTAAGGCGTCATGATTAATAAATAATATTTTTTTCGGGTTCAATTTCATGCATATGTAGGGTTTACATATTCGCATATAAGTGTTAAACTGCATTTGCGTATGCGGACGTGTGAATACAGTACCATGTGGCACGAGCGTGTCGTGCAGCCTGCAGCCGTCGAGGGCGACGGGCGGCAGCGGCTGGCAGCGCTGCAGGGCGCGGGGCCCGCACACACACAGCTTGGCGCACGACTTGCCCGCCGCGCACGGCATCGGCACGCGCACCCACGACCCGTGCGGGACTACCCATGTGCTGCCGTCTCCTGGTGATGAGGATTAATTTTGTAACTTGATATCATCGCCTGCGCATCGGTGAAGAAGTGCTACCGAGACTAAAAACTACTCTTAGTGAAATATTATTTCTCTTGCAATGGACTGAGTCAAAGGCTACTACAGCTATAGTTTATCCCAATATAAAGAGTAACATCTAAAGCACCAGCCAGATTTTGAGAAACAGTTCAGAATCGATAACTCTTTCGATCTATGTAAAAACAAAAAATAAAAAAAAATGTGTGCGTGTACTAGCGTACACTCGTAAGAAGTGAAATTTTTTTATGACATTATTTTTCAAAAAATAATTTACTATATGCAACTTTACAGAAATTGGTTAAATAAAGTTATTGCCAATCCCTACTCCGCTGGAGAAAGTATTCTTCGAATCACGCGTGGTAGGGATAAGAACAAAGATAGCGCGTAACGGAAAAAAACAAAAAATGTTACACAATTTTTTTTTCCAACCCCGATAAAGAAGTTTCACTTCAAAAAGGGTTGCACTCCGGGAGTTCCGGCAGGAGTGAAAACTTAAATATTAACGTTGTGCATTTTTGATATTTTGGAATGGTTAGGGAATAATTTTGCACGAATCGCTTTAATTGTCAGTATGAAAGTACTATCATTTGTGCACAAATATTATTTTCATATTAATTAAACCTGCATTTGGCTTGACAAAAACTCGCTAAAGTAAGACCACATGACGGCTAGGAGCGTCGTCATAAATTATCTGTATAACGAACATTGCTCTTCTACACATAAAGCTTATTTTCAATATAATATAGCAATGTCTATTGATATTATACTTATCTGCTATCACCTTGTCTTGTGAGAAAGTAAAGGTATATTGCGGCGTATTATCCACTGCGAATCCTATACCCTTCGGAAATATCTAAACAATTCATAAACAGCAATGAATCTACATTTTATTTTAGGTCTCGCGCCGTCTTATTCGGGCATGCGCCCTATGCCGTCTTACGATCTGACGATCTGACGCGAGTTTAGAAGTTTATAGCCATTCAAAAAAAAGTGCGAAACGGCACTAAAGAAGTTTTCATTTCAAAAACAATTTAATACAAGGTGCATGGTTATAACGTAAAAAAAACATTATATTAAAATTTGTGGTGTCTATTCAAAGTAACCCTGTATAGAGCCATGCCTCTACAGCAGATTGTGAATTCACTTACCTAGAGGGCAACCATCGACGCAGGTGTACCGCGCACAGGAGCCGCCGTGCAGACAGTTCCTGTTGACAACACAAACTTGTGTACTGTTACACAACGCTCCAACACATGGTGAGGTCACCATTTCAGCCGCCGATAACAATGGCGGCTCCGAACCTGAAATGTTTAGGAAATAATCCATGTTAACATACATCTAAAAAAAGGAAGAGGTTATAAGTTCGACTTATTTAAATATTTTGCATCTTATTGTATAATATATCTGCTTTATAAATCCTTCATCTGTCAACCTTTCTACATGACCGAACCAACGGAGCCTACCCATTTTCACTTTAACACCAACACTTTCTGTCAACTACTAACCACTATTTCTCGGATCTTACTGTTACAAATGCGGTCAGCGAGCGTTACAACACAGATTTATAGTAGCGCTCTTATTTCGACAGCATTTATCATGTTCTCATGTTTTTCCGACATATCCAACTCCTCCATACAACGTTGGGATAAGATTTATAAACCGATTTAAAAAAATATTTTTATGAGCGTACTTCCGAGCCGGCCCCATTGCCACTAAGTGTACATTTGAATACGGAATCCCAGGGAAATCAAGGAGCATACTTAATTCAGCGTTATTTTACTGCACCAAAATTATCATTGTAACAGCTTGCGCAGGATCATCCATAACAATAATTATACTATTTCCAATCATTTATTTAACTTTGGAGAGCAGGTAAAATAGCCATAAAAATGAGTCAGCTACATATACATGATTGGTGCTATAGCTGACTCTGAAATGGTTGGCTATGAACACCTGATTACTGAACGTAACGAAGTACGTAAGCAACAACTTTGAAATTGTCGCTTGAGGGTCTTGTGAAGTAAGGGTTACTTACTAAGACTCTAGTGATACCGGAATTCATCAAACTCTCGATCATGTATATGCAAGGTGAAATATCTTTAATAAAACTGTGTGAATTTTCTTGATATCGGGAGTTGGCTACGTTACTTCTGGAATCCTAGAAAAGTAATTAAAGCAAAAACGGAGTCATACACCAAATGGTTAATAAATGAAAATTAAGTTTCATAAAGAAACGGTCAATTCGCTGAAAAGAAACATAATTTATTTATCCATGCGGAAGTAGAGGGCCATGCTACCAATGATAGCTTGGCTTTAGCGAGTTAAGTTGGAATCCTAAAACTGGTATCAGTATTGTGCAAGAGAGTTGGATAAGAAGAGACATGAAATATACATATCTCTTTAACTTGGTGCAACCAGTTTTCAGATTGTTTAATGGTAACCTGACTAGGGGTCTTTATGAATTAACCCACTACCACTCATAGGCCCAGCAAACCTTGTGGTTAATGGGCCTTATGATATATTGATAGTTGCTCGTTAACTTTGTGCTTCGTCGTTCATTTTGGCAAAAATCCAGTGCTTACAACTAAATTATTAAAATACCCTTCTGATTATATTACAGTTAGCAAACTTTCTGAATTGTTGCATCTTATCCTTTATTTCAACTTGATAATGTGTTCGCTTTTATATTTAACATTTTCCTTTTTGTCTGTCGCATTTTTTTAAGTATTCTGTAATTTGCTTTTTTTATATTTCTTTATTTTAATAAATCTAAATAAATATATTAATGCTACTGACTCGGTGCCATGAAGTCGGCGAGCGAGAGACAGGGCGCGCTGGGGTGGTGCGGCGCGAGTCGGGCACACAGCGCGGCGGGGGAGAGCGGCGCGCGGCGCCAGTCCACACACGACGACACCAGCCGTCGGCAGTCCTCCGCGCACAGCAGGCTGCCGTGCTTCTGTGGGAGCGGACACCTTTGGTTTGACTCACGTGAGAACAAGAAGCTCACTCTGTCAGCTCTTAACGGACGAGCGTTGATTAAATGGGTATCAGCAAGTCCACCGGTGGTAGAGTGCTGTGCTATAACTTGCCAGAGTAGAGATTCACCGCCTCACCTATTCCACTGTCACATTCCGATCCAGGCTAGGGTAGCTGGTAGACTTGCACTGTTGACCTAACATCCCAGCCACATGTATGGTATGTTATAAGAGCGTCGCTACCCAGTCTATATACCACAGTTGTCTCTTAACATCAGAAGGATCGAAGAGGGAACAGGAGCTTGTTCGCTGATCGTTCATATTAATAAAGCAGCTAAGTGTAAGTCAGCCTCTCACATGAAGGATTTCACAGCAGCAATCATCATGATTAATGATATAAAGGTTCATATATGTCACAGTGGCTGCGGTTGACATCTCTTCTCTTTTTTTTTGCATTATAAACGCATTTTTTTTTCACACATTATATTAAAAAGCTTATGCTAAACGCTTGCGTGGTTTTAAACTACACAATGCCATCTCATCACATTAAAGCACCACTATTTTAAGTGTTATGTTATGTTATGTTATGTTACAGTACCTATTAAAAAAAGTACTTAGTAGATCTCGTTAAGTTTCACCCGATGTTAGATCGAAATTTACACGGTAATATACATCACATATATTTTTTAATTTTAGAATTTAGAAGTTGCAGGGGCATCCGTTTTTTAGACTTTGGCTAAAAAGAAAGGAACCCTAAAACACCTATTTTTTAAGTTAGGTTATTTAATTCGTTAGGGTCCATCCTTGAGGGCACAATTAAACTCACCTTTGCAGTGCAGGGCTTGACATGTAACGCACAAGCGACACTTTTCCACACCTCCGGGGTACATTGTGTAGAATTCCTCAATGGCATCTTCATACCAGCTACAGTCACCACACTGTGAAGAATAAAACATTTATTTGTGACTGCGTATAATATTTTTTAATCTTTGCAGCAGTATTAAAGAAAGAAAAAATAACACAACTGTTTCTTTTTTTAGCAATAGCACCCATCAACATACGACTATGTACCCTAGAGTTTGGTAAAATCTCAAAGCTGGGTTAGTGTGCAAATTATTTACCCATTATCCTTCTGTTCTGCTATAGCGAGATGAGCATCAAGGTCAGCTTGTGCGGTGCAGGAACGGAACAGTGTAGTGGGACGGTTGTTCAGTTGGCTGCAGTACGTCAAGCCACCACAGCCTAACGAACATGGCGCCTCAACTGCAACATGAACCTGTATTAAACTTATGAGTACGTAAGAAAATTATTTACATAAATACAGGATGACTGATTGACCATTATGCAATTCAAACACGACATGGTTTTGACAAATTTAGGTGTAAAAACCCACAGTTTCTACACTTCTTATGATACCTACAGTTCCGCCACAGGTAGCTGTCAAACCGTACATGTCACATAGGAAAAAACAAACTTAAAATGTGACGTAACAACGCGTATTTAGATGAGCTCATAAATGTTTCGCTGGAACAAAATTAGCAGTGTGATGATATTAAGAGTTGTCAACCTGATCTGAGGCGGCAGGTAATATTTTTTTAAGTTTTCTAATCAATCTTCTTTATCACGTTTAATGTCAATTCTCATCTTTACAAATATCCCAGAAAGACGTTATATAAGACGCGAGTAGGTTGGCGCATAAAGTGAGCTAATGACAAGTTTCTTTGCTGCCAGTAAACAACAGGTGCACTTGCAGATGTGCGGGTGAGGTATTACGTCTACAAAAGACGAAGCAACTTTATTTACATACACACACCGATCATGAATGTCACAGTGTTCGGATCATTGCCTAGCGCAACGGTCGCCACTGCTTAAGGTCTATCTCATAAGTTGACAAAGATATACGGCTGAAGATTCAGATCCGGGTTATGGGCTTTCGGGAGTGCACTACTTGGTCGGCAGTCACACTGTTGGGCGGGGTAGAGCCCACTGTTTTCTCCCATCGGGACTTCGCTTGAACACGCACGCCTTACATAAGTTTAAGCCTTAAGCCTTTTGATACAAAGAGTATAAAGTATAAACTCTTGTATCAAAAGCAACATCGTTTTGAAATATGACAAAAACGATATTTTGATACAATACTGATATTATGATAGTCAATAATTAATATTACCTTCTTCGATACATTCCATCAGCTCCAACTCTTGCGGGTCGCCCAAGCATTCGCTGTAGAATTTCTGCCAGTTCGTTTGCCAGCTGTTGTTGAATGTAGTGAAGCAAAGATTTCGGCAGTTGATAGTAGTACCCTAAAAATATCAAATGTTTTTTTATTATCAATTCATCTTTCCGATATCTTTAATGTAATGGTAGTGGAAATTCTGCGGTGCACAGACTAGAGTTGAGTGTGTATGCATGCTATCTTTTTCCAATGAAACAAAAAGAAAAGGAATGATACATTTAGACATGTCAGATTGCGAAGCGTGGTAGTGGGCTACACATTAATCCATCCAGTATTGATATAACATAATATTGACTATCCATAAACATAAAATAAAAAAAAATCAGTAGCCTCCACCAAAAATATTCGTCACATAAAAATCAGTACTCTCATGAAGGTTTCAAACAAAAACAACGAGTTGCACTCCAGCAGAAGTGAAGTTTTATTCAAGAACTAAAAATCTTCGAGCTCGGCCTGCATCTTCTCTGTAAGTTAGCTTGAAGATAGATATACCGACCGGCGAATTGCAAATCACAGTTTGAAATGAAGGCACAACACACAGTGGTTTTTGTCTTCCTCCGTCTTGCGAATTTTCGGTCAAGTCTGGTGTCCTGATACGAATTCAACATTTTTTTATACATCACAAAAAGTGCACAATGCTGTTATCACTTCAAAATCGATCCATTATTTTAGGACTTATGATGACAGACAGATACAGATGCGTCTAATTCATAACACCCCTCTAATTTTGCCAGTGGTTAAAAAAATACTGGGATAGCAGTTAAAATAAGAATAAGTACGGATAGTAGTATATACGCGACAATGCGCCGCACGTTCTGCTGTCTCTCCATTAAAATTTGGACACAGCATTTTAATAGTTTAGTTACACCATTTTACACTTTACAATTGCAACTTGGATAAAATATTTATACTAGCTAAACTATTTTTTTTGTTTTGGAGCACACGCTCCAAGCTTCCCTAGTAAAATGTAGGTCATAGGTCCACTGCTACTTTACCAAGAAGCTCGCAAGCCTAAAATTTGTGACATTCGTGACTAAGCCTAGGTGATGGAGTTTTCGTACTACTTACCTGAATCGCTGCCACCACCTTACTTGTTGCCGCTGCCATACTTATGATGCTATCATTGCTTATTTGGAAACTCTTACTACATAAACAACGTTCACTAAGACAGATCACAGCTAGTTGTAATGATGACTTACTTTTTGACAGCAGTGCAACTTAGCGATGTCATATGGGATAACGTCCTTGTTGTCAGTGGGTGCGTCTTTTCTGAGAAAACACTGCCACATGTCGTCATGTATGGCGGGTGCTCCACAATCCTGGGAGAGAGCCTCGGCTATCTCCTGCGACTCGCCCGTCCGTCGAAGCACATCCTGGCAGGTACTGCGACATTGTTGACTCGGGGACTCTTGGCAACATGGTAAATCTGAAAAGTTTAATTACACTCGTAAATTTCAGGGCCATTTGAAGCAAACTTAGGCACAACGGCTGCAAAATGGGCAAGAAGATGGTTCACCTGATTATGAAAGGCTGTCGCCACCTACATAGGCTATGCGCAATTTATGATTAGCTTCTATCTCAACAAACAGACTAAATTAGAGAAACTATAACAGTTTTTTTATTTTATTTCCTGGCAATTAAATTTAAAAAACGAATGAATTCAAAGTACGATGAAACGTACAAGAAATTGGGATATAATAGAATACAAATGTAACAAAGAAATGTAATTTATTTGCTAAAATTTTATTCTGCAAGTAAATTTGAGTATGTTTTTGCGAAATAATTTTGATTAAGTCGATTTTATTTTGGAACAAAGTACTTACATTTTGAAGTATCGGTATGGACAGTTGAAGAAGTTAATCGCCTGGTACACTGCAAGAGTTCTGGAGAGCCCTCGCAGTCCTCAAGAAGACGCTCACGCTCTTTGGGGTCTATTCTTGTCTTCCCCACAGCCCACATCACTTTTTGGCATGCTTCATGGCATGTCAGCGACTGGGTCACCGCTGAGGAAACAAAGACTTCATTAATTTGTACAAAAAATTTGAAGTTATCAGATATTTCATGTGCATAGGCAGATGGATTTCATGATAAAAAGATTGTATTAACGAAACACCTATGAACATTTTACTCAAAATAATGCAATGCATCGGCAACTGAAGGTAGTGATTGTAACGGCTACCCTACCCTTCAGACCCAAGCATATTGTTGGCTAAATGGATTATTTCATGAAAATACAAAAGGACCCAAAACATCTTAGAACGTCTTTCATTGACAAGTGAGTATTTGTGCCTTGCAGTCTTGCATGCATGCATTTAAAAGCCATAGAGTAGCTTGCTGTCAACTAATAACAGCAGAGCATGCTGACTCGGCAAAGTAGCGACGCAAGTGCGGCACTAACATACGCAGCCGAATACTGTCATTTTAATAGAATAACTTACAACAGCACCACTGAGCTTCTTGCTGTCGCTGCACACAGTCGAACAGGGTGATTTCATCGGAGTGTCGACAGTGGGCATGAAGACCGGTAGCGTTGGTGGTGGTAGCACATGCTGACCGGCATTTGGTGGCATGGCCGAGCGCACAGCAAGCGCGTCCCCACCATCCAGACCCAAACACTACCTCTATGGTACAACAGACACATTGATATAGTTAATAACAACTTAAACGAGGAGTGATCGTATTTTAAAACAGATGCAATACGGACTGTCATCGCAAAACATGCACCCCTAATAGTCTTGATTAAAAATATGATTCATTCAAGATGATAACCTTTTTCAAAATCAAAATAAGTGACTACTCTTATTCCTCTTTGTTTCGGTATGGTAATAATATTATAAGTATCTTTATATTACATTATTATAAAATAAACAGTTTAAAGAAGGTAAACATTGATTTCAAAACTCTCATAGATTAAAAAATTAAAAATACTACAGTTTAGATTAATTAAGAACTATTAATAGAACACTTTTAATACACACCTTGTATTGTTTGGTTCATGCAGATCCAGAACTCTAACTGTAAAAAAATACATATCTGTTAAAAGAATTCGTCTTAAGCTTTCGTATTCTATTATTTGGGAGTAACCTGATACTCCCGTAATACGAGACTATTGCGAGACCTCCCCAATTACAATACAATGCCAATAGGCGGTTTATTGATGATGGTAAAGGAAGACTTAATATAAATGCCGTCGTTTGTATACGAATGGTAGATATCGTTTTACTCAGTCAATGGCTCTATAGATCTGTGGGTTAATTCTTTATGCCAGCGCGGTCTAGGTATAAAAAGGCGTAGGTTGAACATGTTATAGAAGTTGTGAAATATAATGTCGAATATCTATTTTACAAATAAAGGGTAAAAAAACTAAAACATAAAGACTACTACGATACCTACTACTATAACTAGTGGTCGCCCATTGGTCAAATTTCGACCATAATAAATTTTAAATAAAATTTATTCAGTTTGAATTATTTTTACTAAGAACGCTAACTTCATTTATCAATACTAACTACTACATTATGAGTATAGTTTTTTGCCATCTTTATCGTTAGGTATCAATATATTTGTTTGTGTGTCAAAACTATGGTAGTTTGTGTAATGTTTTATTTTTTTATTTAATGCATTTTAAAAGCATTATTATTGAAAAATATTAGCATTCTGGACTTCTATTACACATTAACTATAAGTGTTAAAAATTTTATACTATTCCGTCGCGGTAGGCGCAATTTTCTTAAAAAGGGGTCCAAAGTTATTGCTTCACGTATTAATATTACGATATATTATGATGTTTTGCCATCTGTTACCTACCTATGCATTGATTTTATTGACGAAGGCCTCCATAAAGAAAAGGTCAAATTATTTGCCTTTTAACTGACTTCAGAAAGGTTGTCAATTAGTCTGCATTTTTTATTATTTTATAATTATTGTCTGCTACGCAATTACTTTCTCAGTCAAAAACGAACCGCTTTTGATGCTTCTCTTTTCGGAATGTAGGTCATTTTTCCGTGGTGGTCTAAGATGAATATTATATTATAATCTCACTAGTAGTTTTTAAGCTATGCATAAATTTTCATGTATGACATCATTGACAATGATGTCCTTAATATACATGACAAAATTTAGTGCGTTATATCTACTTTAGATAGTATCTAATTGTTTATCACATATATCACATAATATGTAAGTTTTTTCACCATTTCTAATTTCTTTCTTTTCAACGTTTTTAATAACCGACGTTCATTTAATTTAATTAACTAACGTTAGCTCTCCGGGAGCAATTTTATGTTTAGAACCAAAAAGTATTTTATGTCTATATCAAAGATCCACTTCTATACAACACACATGCAGGCGTTTATAACTTTAAAATAAAATTATAGATACAATCATTAATATTACCTATATGTTTATTTTTTTTAATTATTTGCATACCATAACTTAATTTAGCAGGTACCTAGCCCTTGATTTCTTTGTAGGTAGGTAGTAGCTTTTAAAAACAGTCATATTCTGGGAATATAACCGACATATTAGACTGTTCTTTCTTTCAATCGCCATTATGAACAGAAAATAGTACATGTACCTACCACTATGTACTTTATATGTATGTATATGGCTATTTCTGTCTACCTCACAAGGGACGTGGCGTGAAGATATGCGAGTGTTCATAGATAACTATATTTGGTATAAGTTAGAAATAATAAAAATATCAACACCTGCAAATGACTGACAATTACAAAACCCTTTGGTACCCAATTTGGTATTCAGACATTACAACGAACATGAAATTCACGAGTGGTTAATTATCGATGTACGCCACGAACTTTCCAGAGCGTAATCAGAATTTTAAAATGTCTCTGACAACGCCAATTAATTGAATGATCGAACGAACTTACCTTGTCAAGTTCAATCGTAATTATTCTAGTTGGAGTGACATGACAAACGTTATCCTGTCCTGACAATAACTAACACAACAAGAAAATAATTAGCAAATCTAGTACATCCGTTCATGCGTTTTACGAAATAGCGATTCATTTTTATATATAAGAAAAATGCCAATTATGTGAATTCATTATTATTTACGCGTCTTATACCTTTATTACCATTATTTGACCGCCTCGTTGGTCGAGTGGCTAGCGTACTCTTTTAACTACATCGGCCAACCGCGAGTCTCGGGTTCGATTCCCAACGGGGGCAGGCATTTGTGTGATGAACATTTAGATGTCTGCATTTCC
>DVZK01000320.1:0-12618 GCA_018236665.1 Calephelis perditalis | reverse complement strand
CTGTACTTCTCACATACACATCTCACACATTAACTATAGGTGTGCTAAATTTCATACTTCTTTGTCCTCGTAATTTTCTTAAAAATTTGTCCAAAGTGTTTGCTTCACATATTAAATATTATGATTAGAATCTTTGACTAACACCCATAACACGAGCACATAATTTGCTTAGGGTTACATACAAATTGTGTAACTTGTCCAGGGATAAACCTGCACGTATTAATATATAGATTTGTTTATCGTATTGCTTAGCACCACTTTCCAGAAAAAAAGTTTAATGTTCAAATTTCAACAAAAACAAAGCTATGGTGTGTCATATTTTCCGAACCAACCACTAAACTCGATCATTACGCAACTCTAAATCTCGCCATTAAAAAACTTTCTTTTGAAAGCCATTTTTGCTGGCGGATATTAAAGCAGGAAATTGTGTGGCCTCAAAATTTCCAATAGCAGTACTTTGCGCTGTCAGCGCTGTATCAGTTTGATGGCCGAAACTCTCTTAATGTTTCGTCTCGAACAACAACAATAAACTACGAGTAGCTGCTTTGATGTACGGATAGCATCAAAAGCCAATAGTTTTATTTAAAGCTTAACCACATTCAGGTAAAAGCGAGTTGCGAGGGATACTTGTGTGATTTCTCGTGTTGGTCTGGGTCTCTGGAGTAGAAGAGATCCAGACGAACCACCCTCCCAAACTCTCCCGGCCACACATAAGCAATTCACCTACAACATCTATGGTTTCTATAGGTTACGGTTATCTCTTACTGCAAGGAGAGCCGTGTGCTTTTTAGCTGTCTTATCCCTAAAACAACAGAATACTAAACAACGAGTTACATGATGAGAAGAAGGGCCAAGAAGTAGAACTTATCCAACTTGGTGTAGGTAGATTGCGTATTGGTAGAAGAATGCGCAAGCTCCCCACTAGCTCGCCACCACTGCCCAGTGAAGGCGGACGTAAAAGTTTTTAGTGGGTATTGCGGTACCAGCGAGTCCCACACTCCAGCCCGTCCACAGAGCCCGATCGTGCTTTAATGCAATTTTCTTCTACGAGAACAAAAAAAGATAGATAGAGAAAGAGAACAAAAAAAGAAGAAGTAGATTGCGTAATTGCTGCGAAACGACCCCATATGTAATAGTTTGTTTTAAATTATTATCTCCAAAAAATGTTCAAAAGAAGTTAATAAAACACAGCTTTCTAGGTTTTCTCATTTCTTTTGGAAGCACTAGCTGCACTTAAACGTGTAAAACCAGCAAAGTTAATTTACGACGTTTTCACTGCTGAACCGATAATCATTAAATTAGGCTTAAACATAATTGAAGATCCGAGGTCTTACATAGCTTATCTTTAGACTATAAAGAAGAGGACTAAAAAAACAGACGCAACACCGTGGCGTGGACCAAAAAAAATATAACAACACTAATTTTTTTTAATAACCGCTGATACAATGTACAATTAATGAAAACCACCTTGATCACATCGGTTTTGAAACAAAAATTCATAACGAAATCAGCTTATCCGTTCAAAAGGTATGGCGCCAGAGACACGCACACCTTTTCTATCGAGGGCTAAAAAGAACCCATAAAATATAAAAAAATAATACTAATAATTAGTTTGCTGTCGGTACAATTTTCAGGAAGGTCGCGTAAAATCATAATCGGTGCTCGTTGGAGGATGGAGTCGAGTCAGGGCCCAGGGGTACGATCAGGTGTTCAGCACCGCACTGAATGGTAATGCCTCATTGTATAGCTAAGCGAATTATTACCATCGCATCGTAAAGTGCCAACATTATTAACCCAATGCTAGTATAGCGCTGTATAATAATGCTAGAATATTAACACATTTTTAACTGTCTTCTAAAAAGAGAAGGTTTTCTGTGTTTCTGTGAGTATTTAAGCAAAGATTCTTCTTAGGCTCATTTAAAAATTGTAGGCCAACAGAGACTTATCTTACGTAACCAGTACGAATTAACTGTGCACCTCTTGCTGTGACGTCATTTGTCATTTTCATTCATAATTATCATTATTTTAATTATTGATAAAGGATCGGTTTGATAACGATAACAAAGATGATATCGCTACTGAGAGCTGCGGCGAATGCGGAGTGCCGCGCGGGGCGGTGGGAGAGGAGTCGCATTCTAGGGGAGTGCACAGTTGATTCGTACGAGCTATAGGCTAACCATGGACGTATAAAACCTTTTTTTATACGTCCATGAGGCTAACTGTGATACTGACAAGATGGTAGAGTACCGCGATGATTCGTACTACTTTGAATCATAATCTTGCCAATCTGTGTTGTAATAACGTCAATGAATCTTCATTATCTATTTTGAAGAGTATGTTCAATGTATTGAAATTAAAGTATGTATAGCTGGTTAACATTTTTGCGAAACAAGTTTACATAAAAAAAACTACGGCAAAAAACCGACTTCAAAATTAAAAAGTCAAAAATAATAAAAATTGAAATTATTTCTTTAAAATTTAGATTAAGATTTTTTTAAGATTAAGATTCTTTATTTTAAAAAATAATTATATACTACCTATTATTTATGTATTTATTTACTAATAGGTTTGAAGTCCGTGCCAAGCTAATAATTACCTATAATTAAGTATTAAATTGGCTAGGCACCGACTTCAAACCTGTTATTAAATAGCAAATATTATAAATAACAGGTAGTACATAATTAATATTAAATGTTTAATATTTTTTACTTTTTAGTTTTGAAGGTGATTTTTAAAACGTAGCTATTTTTATTTAATACTTTTTAGTTTATTGCTGATATGACTTAATTTGATAATGTTGTAAGTAAATATCTTTGTAAAATAAGTAAATAAATTTTAAGGCTTATAGGCTATATTATACAACCTTACTAAATGCCTTTATAGCTTTTATAGCTATCGCTGAATGCCAACGTCTGTAATCTTGTCACTTAGTCACCTAAGCGGATCAAATTTATTTGCGAGATTTGATGTTATTTAATAAAAATAGACATCGGGATAGGTGAAAGTAGATTAAAAAATGCTCGTTAAATGAAAACCAATGGGCCTACCTAAATTAAATTTTTATGGGACCAGTTCGAAACTATTACGCATCAACAAAATAAGAATTACGTAAATCGGTTCAGAAACTACGGCGAACGGCGACAAACATAAAAAAATATACCGGCCGAATTTTGGCGTCGGTAAAAATTAACAAAATCTCATCCTATGTTACTTTTGGTGCTTATGTTAGCTTTTGTGTCTATAGGCAGCTTCTATTAACCTTCTAAACACTCATCCGCTTTGGTCCTTTAGTTATATATTATAGTGCTTGCAAGTTTTTGTTCCTTCTTTAAGAGTACCTATGCAATATAACTTAGACAAATACTTGAAAACTCGAAACTTTCACAGAAACCTGAATATCTTGCCACTTGCGAAATGTTTATTTGCCTTTGAATATTATCGTTGTCTCTCTATACATATTTTTTTTCTTACATTTTAATGTTGTTTTTGCTCAACTTTTCACACAATAACAAAGAAAAAAAGTAAAGTAAGTACTTTCACGCCCGTATACCCAAAGAGGTAGGCATAGGCACAACCAGGGCACCCACAACTAGCCAAAAATAATAAGTCCTATAACGAGATAGGTGGCAAGCCTATCGCCAATCGGGTACATCCGATCCCGAACATAATTTTTTTTATTAGAAAATTTGAAAAAAACACGCAATGAAATACTTACTTAATTATTGGTTCTACGGCTAAACACACAACATTTTCAAACTTATTCTGAAGCTCAAACCCTTGTTATGTTCAATGTGCGTTTACCCGAAGAATAAAAGCTAACACAGTAGCCGCTGGCAAAAAACGCTTCTAATAAAAGGATGCTTGCCGTGCAACCAATCTTTCGCAATAACAAACGTTGGCAACATTGAATAAAGCCCGGTAACGAACTAGTTAATTCTAAATATTATAAAACTCGAGCACGTAGTGGCCAAAAATTTGGCGCCCTCAGATCAACAAGAGATCTCCCTGAAATCATCAAAGCGAAACAGTTTGCAAGTCTCGGTGCAAGTGAAAAGAGTTCCGAATTGGCAGAAAACCCTCATACGATATCTATCAAGACTAGTCACAGCGGAAAAGTAAGATAAGCTATCATTTTTTCAAGGAATTAGTGCCAGAATATTATTTCAATAAGTAATTTAAAGAGCTTACAGAGATGTCGTGACCGACCGATCTTTTGAAACAAAAAGGACAGTAATATACACATAAAGGACACAACCAGAAAAGAAAACATTTTTACAATTAACCAAAAAAAATTTTGTCAAGATTTAATAATGAGCTTCAAGAACATTAATGTCATGTATACCAAGGTATGCAAAGTTTAGGTGTCTATTAAACGTGTTATAGTAATCTATAGCGTGTATCGTATTTAGTTTGTATTTAATAACTTCTTTGTACGTTCAATGTTATACGTCATCAAAAAGCTTCTATAGTCGTCCCTGTGGTCTAGAGGTCCGGTGTTGGGGTTAACTACGGAGATCCCGGGCTGGGAAACTCAAAAACGTTTTTTAATTTTTTAATGAAAATATAGCATTTTCTGGGATTGGATAGGTGCCCAGTGTACGGTAGTATTCTAACTTAAGGCTAACCAACACGTAGGACTAATCATTTCTTAATACAAGAAAAATAAAAAATTAATTCAAAAACGTATAGTTTATTACAATGTTTATTACCATCTTGTACACACTTCTACTAATTTTCATTTTCTGGTATATAAAATATATAAAACCACTTTTCATAACTCTGTATTTAGATATCCTTCCTAGCACTTTTGGTAAAAAAGGATACCGAAAATCATGAATCTTTTGAATCTTTTTCATCCGCGGTTTTTATTATTTCCACTCAGTTAATTTACAGAGAGAAACACCGACAATACTTTTCAAGGTTAAGAACTTGGTCTGTTCTATTGCTCTGTCATCGTTAGGCGTTAAACATTAATAGGACCTTTACTTGGGCCATGGCAAAAATAAAATATTTTACGTATGCTGAATGCAAGTTGGGGTAAGACTGGCCCTATGCATTCTCTAATTATAGCTGCTTAAAAATCAGGCTCAGGGATTTTTAGATTTTTTTATCTAAAGAAAAGTATCGTCACGCCCATATCCCCGAAGAGGTTGGCAGAGGCACAACCAGAGCACCCACGACTAGCCGAAGACTCTAAGTGCCACAATGTGATAGGTGGCAAGCCTATCGCCAACCGGGCACTTATCCAATCCCGAAATCCCGAGCAACGTTTTTTTTTGTTAGAAACTTGAAAAAAAAACAATTTTCTTTTTGTTGCCCGACCGGGGATTCGAACCACGGACCTCATGCAGTCAAGTTCAATAACTAAACCGCTAGACCACACAGGCGACAATCATACACGTTTTAATAAAATAATCACTTATTTTCTTATATGGATAATCGAAACGCAATAACTTTATAGTTTATATTATTAATATGTGGCAATTTATTTAAACCGCCAGAGCTTATCACTTGGAAAAAAATAGGTCATTCTTATCACGTCGGTAAAGGTATCCCGGTCAAAAAGTTAACTCGTGCGTTTCACGGCTGGCATAAGGCCTGACAAACATCCCTTTGAGAAATCATGGATTTTTTACTTATGCGCTTTCTGTTAGGGACCAACTTGGCAGTGAATAATATTTTTTCAGTGTTATGGGAAATAGAATATTTGATATTCGAAGGATATCTTAACCCTTTTCATCGAATTTACTTTTTTCTTTTCCTCGAATTAAGTTATTAGGTCAACAATGTAAAGCTACATTAAACATGTTCAAAGTATTATTTTATTATAGTCCTTTTGTAAAAAGATGCCTATATTTGAAATCGGCTCTTTAACTATAAGCAAATTTCATTTAAATAGGTTAAGCGGTTTCGCACTGGAATCATAAGAGACAGACTTTAACATTTATAACATTAATATGGAAATAAATCACACATTTTAGTGTCCAATTTTGTTAAAATTTAGAAAACATGCTTCTCATTCAAATGAATAAATACGTACTAGAACTATGATTTGAGTTTGGTATTTGAGCATAATAAGCTCTGGAATAGAATATTTGTATTCTGATGAAATATTCTTATAAATACAAAGGATAAATAGTAATACTACTTTATAATTTTTCAGGGTTAGCCAGAAGAGTTGGTGCCAAAATTTTAATAGCTAGTACATCAGAAGTTTATGGTGATCCCATGGTTCATCCCCAACCAGAATCATACTGGGGTCATGTTAATCCTATAGGTAACGTAAAGCCATGACTATATAAATTTTAATTAGTATATAGTACCTAATACCCCACCACTGTGACTGTTGACTGTCCCATTGATAGACGGCTTAGGCTGAATTCCACTGTTGAATTTAAACGCGATCAACGTTAAAACGCGTTTAGTCAATCTTTATGAGTGTCAATCATATTAATTTTAGTGTCAAATAAATTTTGGTTATTTTATTTTTTTTATTAATAAACTAATTTATCGCCTCTGTTGTCTAGCGGTCCGGCGTCGGACTAGACTTCTTGAGGTCCTGGGTTCGATCCCCGGGTCGGGCAACTAAAAAAATGGAAAATGTATATTTTCAATAAATTCAATTTGTAATAAGATTAACGTTGCCTGGAATTGGATATGTTCCCGGTTATCTGCTCTGTAAGAGCTAGATTTTGCAACAACTTTTTATAAAACTCAACTCAATAAAAACAGTTATAAAAAGCTCCAGTTGTCGGTAGCTTGTGCTTTCAATTTAAAACAAACTTGCAATAAATGAGGGTAGTCTACATAACTAAGTAGTGCGGTCACTTCCTCGACCGAAAAACATCAGTCTCGCTTCGACCATCGTGAACGACGGACTTGAGGATTGGAGAATTAAAAATTAACGAGAGCAAGCCGACCGGCTGGTAATTTATTGGGTGTAGTTGGGTTTGTTTATGGTTGGGTGAGGCTTTTAGGCGATTAGCTGTCAGAAAATCCAGAGCATAGGGTAAATATAAATGTGTGGTCGGAAATCTTTGCTGAGGCTCTTTTTTACATAGCTAATGAAATATTTTAAGCCAGTTTATACGTTTAGAGATTTGACCAATGGAATTAAAACATGTAATAGCATATGTGTTGGACCCACCGTTATTTGATGACAAGAAACCACAAAACACGAACAATTTTTTTTCGTTAAAAATATTTATGTTGGGAACCTTTACCAAACGGTAACCGCAAAGCTTCCCCGCCTCGTTGGTTGAGAGGTAAGCGTGCACGTCTAACACTACCAACTAACCGCGAGGCTCGTGTTCGATTTTTGGATCTTCCATAGGAAACCATTGTGATATTGATGTATTAATCTTAGGTCTGGGTTTATTTATTATATTTATTCTAGTATCTATTAAGTATTTTTGTATGTTACTATCATATAAGTACAGCTTGTGCAATGGGTGCAGAGATGTTTATATTTTTGTTGGTATCTTCACGCCCATATTCCCGAAAAGTTAAGCAGAGGCACAACCAGGGCATTCACAACTAGCCGAAGACAAATCCCACCATGTGATAGGAGCCAAGCCTTTCGCCAACCGGGCATGTATCCAATCCCGGCCAACGTTAATTTCACTAGAAAATTGAAAATACACAATTTGATTTTTTTTAATGCCCGACTCGGGAATCGAACTAGGGACATCAAGAAGTCAAGTCCGACGCCGGACCGATAGAACACAGAGGCAATAAAGGCAATTTGTAATAAGATAGTAAATATTTTTGAGCCCTTGCTTTGTGTTATATTTTTAAAAGTAGTGAAGCTAAATACAAACAAATTGACGGCAATGGTTTTGAAATTTTTAAGAAAAAAACTCACAAAAACCAGAGAAATACATCAGTATTATTGAGCATCACACCTTCGCGACTTACGAGTGTAGTCGGCGTGCAGGTCGAATTATGTCGGTCCGAGCATATGGCGCCGAGATTTACAAAGGAACCCAAGCGTAAATCTTAAGGATATATTCGAATAGACGGCATTATTTCTACGAGAAAAAATCTACAATTCTTATAGGTATCAGTTTTATTAACTATATAGTTACCTATCAAAAAGATTTTCTTGCAGATAAAAATAAATAATAATGTAATTCTAATACGATTAATTTAATTGCGGCAATGTCAGTTGCGGAGAAGTATGTTTCGCCGTTCCTTCTCCTGCATGACTAGATTTGGAGACGGTGGTAGTTTACGGTAGATAGGGATAAATTAATTTATGTTCTAAAAATTGTTTGTGTTAAGAAATAATCATGTTATTAATACAAGAAACAGTATATAATAATTATAATTGTACATAAATTATTGAATTAACTAATTTGATAAATACCTATTGAAGTATTTGCACACCAGTAGTTGGTAGAATATGTTGGAATGCTTAACTAATTTTGTAACATCATTGTAACACTCATATTCCGCAAACAATTTTTTTTCCTCTTTTTATCTGTAAACTGTACAACAAAAAACAATAACAACAATAAAACATTAGCATAATAATTGACAAATGCAAAAATTGTATACTTTTTTAAAAATATATGTACACATGAATACATTTATTAGGACAGTATTCGTATTTTTCCCGTGTTGGTCCGGATCCTCTTTGTAGAATAGACCATATGCCGTCCTGTCTGGCAGAGCAAAGGCAAAAAAGGTAATTACTAACTAGACCACTGGTGGTACAGTGCTGTGCAGTAACTTACCCAGGTAGAGATGGACCTATACCTGTCGGTAGCAGTGGACCGCCTTAACTATTCCTGCCGCCAGAACGACGACATCATGTTCCGGTCCATATGTCAGAGGTACACTTGCACATTTGTCCTGCAACACACTCGTTGCAGGGCAGTGATGCACCTACAACATTTCCGATGTTTCTAGGCTCCGGTTATATCTTAACGTCAAGGATAAGGACACCGTGTGCTTGTTCTCTGTCTTTTGCCATAAAAAAAATCTGTCATCATATTAAGTGGACCTTATTGTTGCACTCTAGCGTAGATTCTCCGCCTTGTTAATCAAGGGGTTAGCGTATACGCCACCACCCACCAACCGAGAGGCTTGAGTTCATTTCTCGTAAGGGGCCGGCATTTGTGTGATAAACTCAGATGTCGGTATAACCGGGTCTGGGTGTTTATTAAATTCGTATTGGTGTCGATTTAAGTATTTCTATGCATTATTATTACACCCATAACACAAGCATATAATAAGCTTACTTTGGGGTTACATCAATTTGTGTAATTTGTCAAAAAAAAACTTGACAGCAGCGTAGTCTCGACATGTCGACATTGTACTTGATTTCGTACTGAATCACCAATAAACTAGACCAGTAGCTGAAGATCCCAGCTATAAGATAAAGATGCACGTGAAATAGTCTATAGGTAACGGTTCTTCTACTATCAGGAGAGCCATGTCAGTCAAATTTTTTATTTATTTCCAGGCAAGAATAAACCTAAAGAAAAAGAAGAAGCCAAAGTTACAGAATTTTTAGACAGTAATACAGATTTTCTCGTGGCATACGTAATTAACAAAATTCATTCTAGTACCATACAGGATTGGCTGGATAAAAAAAATGCAGTTGCTGAAGTAAGTTATTTTTTTAAATAATTTAAGCGAAGTAAAACTGCAAAAACCGACTCCAAAAACCACGTTGCGATTAAATACTTAACTTTTTTTCGAAATATAGTACCTAAATCATTCCGAAGTAATCCCACATAACTTTTTGTTTATTTAAAAATACCATTTTTATTTTTTATTTTTATGATATTGGAAGGCAAACAAGCAGACGGATTTCATGATGGTAAGAAATTCACGTCGTCTAGAGACACCAGAGATTATGGCCGGGATGTTAGGCCTCGAGCAATAGTAAATGTACCGGCTACTTATCCTCCGAACCGGAACACGTAAACAGCAAGTGCTGACGTTTTGCAGCAGTAATAGATAAGTCGGTGGTAAGTAGCTGGTAATGAGGTGGTGGTGGTCTTTACATAAAAGTATCGTCAACATCGGTTCATAATTGGTCGATCGATCACGTAGCAAACAGTTAAAAAAGTAGCCTATGTTTAAACTCGGGTCTTTATACATACATATCTTGACGCCAAGTCCCTTACGGGGTAGGCAGAGAGTATCGTGTGCCAGACCTCACGATCCTGACACCTAGGGTCTTCAACTATAGGTAGGTAGTTATATTTTTATCGAATTTTATCAGAAGCGGTCAAGTGGCAATTAAACCGTACAAATCCCCTTTTTTATGATATTGGAAGGCAAACAAGCAGACGCATTTCCTGATGGTAAGAAGTTCATTCTAGAGACACCAAAGGTAGTAATAGTGTGATGTCAACCTAGGGCCGGGATGTTAGGTTTAGAGCAACTGTAAGTTTAAAAATCTTACCCTCTGAACTCGAACACGTCAACGGCAAGTACTCGCGTTATGGCGGCCAAGTACCAATCCGGTGAATCAGATTCACGGTCTTAGTGACGGTGAGCCTATGCTCGCCTTTTACGAGCTGCCTGAAAGGAAGGCAAATGGTCTTTCATGTGAAGGAGCCCGGATAAACACAGAAATATAGTCATGTTGAGACCTTTATTTTCTGAAGTCGTTTAAAAGTATGTTCAAAATCTGTTTTCTTTGTGGTCTAGCGGTCCAAGTGTTAAACTTGACTTCATGAGGTCCTGGGTTCATTTCACGGGTAAAAAACAACAAAAAGAAAATATTTTTTCCAATTTTCCATTAAAAAATATGCTCAGGATTGGACGTGTGCTTTGTAGGCGATAGGCTTGGCTCCTATCACATTGTGAGGCTTAGTGTTTTTGGCTAGTCGTGGGTGCCCTGGTTGTGCTTCTGCCTACGTCTTCAGGGATATGGGCTTGAAGATACTTTACCTTTGAAAATATTTAACAAAGTTTTGGTGTGTTGGATGAAAACCCTTATTTCAAAAGTGAAGTTTTAAGAGATCAAACAACTAAGAGCAAAGCCTCTGCTTATAGACACCACACATGGGTGAGTCGTTATCCTATGAGAAGTTGAGTTTAATCTGGCAGATAGTCAAGTTTGAAGCTTGTCATCCAAGGCATTTTGCTTTTTTTTTTCATTTTGACAAAGAAATCTGAATTCGCATAGATATCTACGTATGTGAGACATGTTTCACTAAGTCCATAAAAAAAATAAAATGAGAAGATGAGGTACTTGCATTAGACATTATGAACGTATATCTATTTAAGTTAGTAGTTATAAATTGAGGCAATAAAATTTTCTGTTTTTAATAGCTTAAACTGAATTAATTTAATTTCCAAATTTTCGTTTATTATGAGATAGATGGATTAAACAGTAGCAATTTGGTTTAAATATCTGATGTTTGTTGTTTTTATGATATTAAAGTTTAACTGGCTGTTACATAACCTTACTTTTAATAAATACGAGTACATTATAATATGTGTAGTTAATGATGTACCTTTTCTTATCATATGTTTGCTTTTTCATAACATAAAAAGAAACATAAGATTTATTAATTATAACACTTTGTTGCCGTATTAAAATTATTCATCAAAACCCGTTTTGATGTCACGATAAAAATAGCCCGTATCTCCAAAGTTTAATGCATTTCATTTAAACTTCCACAAAATCAATTTAAAAGTGAAAGAAATGCTATGTACTGGTTGTTTATTTTATTTAAAAAAAAAACCCGCATGTTTTTAAATTAGCAACATTAACATGAGTAAAGAAAGAAGCATATTTTTATTTAAATATCAATTTGCCGGTTAATGGTTGCTTAACAATGTTTAATAACAAACTTTTATCTAAGAATTTTCATATATGCTGTTTTATATACTTTCCATCGTCTGTATTTGGTGGAACTCCGATGTATACACTTTTTATAGCATTTGTACTTGATAATTTATACAATAGTACATAATTATATATATAAAACAACGTTTTTTTATATAATTTTGTAGACTTATTCATTCTTTGTTGCAAAACTTTGACATAAAATAAGCAATCAAAACGCCTTTAGGATGCGATTACAGCACGATCTAAACGCTATCGCGTTTGAACACATGTATAAAATTGTATGTCCTATTTGTTACATTGTATGCATTAGCAATAACTTAACAAAAGAAAAACAAATTTAAGTTGTTTTTAATATAAAAAAAAGGTTTTGATTAAGTGTACTGTAGAAAATTACAAGTGCTATAAAATGTGGTTTATGTTTATATTACGTATTTCTGGTATTTCTTATAATCTGATTTCTCAAATACATCTTTGTGCATTGTTGAATTTGAACAGTTTATATTATATATTATATTATAATTATAAAGTATACCAATTGAGTACAATAATGCTAAATGTAAATACATTGTGAAAACCTATATTCTTAAGTCTAATAATATGTAAAGTTAATTGTCATGAGTTAAAATAAATAAGATTTTGAACTTAACGTGCCAAGTATTTTGTTTTATTTCTACACTGTATAATGCTGCGATTCACCTGCGTTTTTATATTGAGCTTTATAAAGAAAACACGTCCAGTAATTATTAAGCAGCTGATGAAAATTTTAGTGTCTACATGTTAAATTTCATTGCAATCGATTC
>DVZK01000319.1:0-12619 GCA_018236665.1 Calephelis perditalis | reverse complement strand
ATTGTAATAAATAAAATATTTATGTGTTTATTGATTTTTTTTAAATATTTGAATATATTTTATTTTGATGTCCTGTTTTTTTTTAAATTGCCTGAAATTAAATATCATTCTTATGATAACTGAAGATTGGTTTAAATTTGATTCCAAACCAGGAGTGTTTAATTTTTTTGCAGTGCATGAGTGAGTTAACTGTCTTCGGACGATGAGTGAGTTTCTAGCACAAGTTTCACCAATTCTTGACTAGATTCTCACTTATCCTCTGAGATTGTTTTTTTTCGCCTGCTGTGTGTTCATTTTGGTATGTTTTTTTTTATTTTTGTGCATGTTATATTTTTTAGTTCTTATTTTTGATTTTGTGTTTTTGTTTAAATAACTAACTTTTTAAACATTATAAAAATGTTCTTTAAAAAGTAAAATCACTTCTTTATTTTATTAAATTTATAGCATAAATTATAAGCACTCTTATTGGCCTGGAGACATTTATTCGTCTGTAGGTAGAGGATGTATAACACATTAACGTATCTCAACATACTTACTCCTCTTTATGTAAAGTCCCTTACTAGGTCGTCAGAGAATATTGAGTGCCAAACGCCATGGTACTTGTAGACCTGCCTAGCTTTCTTTACGTTCATTAATCTTTTCATACAAACATGCCCGTTACGGGTACTCTTGACACCACCCTCAAATAAAACCAGATTAATTTGATCATGGACTGGTTTTGGGACATGGGTCTCTCCTGGTAACCTAAATCCAGTTGGATGTCCTAAACCAACAAAACATGCCTCTTCTCACTTTTACACCAATACTTGCATTCAATTCCATAAAATTAAGCAATTCTCATAAGGCTTTCTTCATCAGTCTAGGCAATTTTGCCAACAGATGATATTACACAAATGTATTGTTCATACCGATAAGAATTATTGGAAAGGAAATTACTCATACTCATATTTATTTAGAATGATAACAACTAAACTCAACCTTGTGATAACAAATCAGAGATCAGGAGACTACAAATTGTACTATGTTTGAAATTTTGTTTGTTCTGATAGATTTAAATTTCAAAATGTGATTTTAGAAAGATGAATATTGCTTATATATGGATGACGAATGTTAGTTTTTTTTTCCAGTTTATATAGTTTACCTTAAACTAGTGGTGTTGTGTTGAATGTATCATGAGACCTTAACACGGTGTTATTTCACCAAAGTATTCAAATGTGTTTAAATAATTAACAAGTGTTGGATTGGTCAATCTGACCTATTTCTACTGCATTTGTAATTATCTTAATTTATTTAGAAAATTTTAAATATTATTACATAATTTGAGATAATTAAACATAAAAATGAATAAATTATTATATCTTTAAGACCAACCATTAAAGTAATGTTACATAATTATTACAAATTTAAATATCTATTAATGACATGATAATGTGGTTTTTTGTAGAAATCTTGTGTTTTGCATTTTATTAGCTGTATGAGTCAAGTGTTGCATTATGACTTAAGTGCTAGTTCACTTGTTTTATCTTATGATAATATTCAAAGAGTTGGATTATTATGAAGGTATTGAATATATGTATCAATGTCGTGTTGCGGTTTGGAGGATAGAATAGCCAGGAATTATGTAAGAGAGGGGTCATCAACACAGGTTCAGTTTTTTACCAAATCTTGCCGTTAGGAAAGCTGTCTTATTGTTTTCCATTTTAAATTATAAAGAAAACTATTAAAGTAAAACAATCGTTTGTTTATAAAAAGTGTTTGCACCTTAAAGTAGTTTCATTAGCTACAACATAGCAAAAACAATTAAATGGCCACGCAGATGTAAATTCCAGAAAAAGAATAGGACTTTATTGAATTCTAGCAGCAGCCCATCCCAGCTTCGCACAAATCTCTATATTGTTACACATGTAAACCTTCCTCTTGAATCATTCGATAGATTAAAATCTAAGCATAGATAAGAACAGAGAGTGGAAAGTGACTTTGTTTTATTCAATGTAGTGATAACACAACAATAATATTTGGCTTGAATTTAAAAAAAATCAGGCGGTTTGGTATAAAATTCAAAACCCAACAATACTCTTCAGAATAACAACAAATGGAATACTCCTCACAGTCAGGGAGATGGACGTTCATGCTAACAGGCCAAGTAAAAAATAAATTGGGCTGAGACTTAACCCGCTGACAAAATTCGGTGAAGTTGTAATATCCACAATTTTTATAAACCCAAATTACTTTGATTATTGTTAGCGATGCCTGCCGCCATTAAGTCAATGTTTGCTGTTATCTTGAATCTCTCTGATTGTCTGAATTCCAAATGCATACACATTCCAATACTAAGAAAATGTCAATCCCTTTCTGAAAATGCGGAATCCGTAAAAATAATTTTCCGCAAAAAATACTACAAAGTTAGTTGTTAAAATCTCTTCTATATCGGTTTGGAAGGCTGTCGGTGGGGGAAGAAACGAAAGGAAACCTCACAGATGATCATTTCAACATTGATGTGTATTACGATTGCCTATTTACTAATTAATTGAGATAACGACCGTGGTCGCGGTCACGTGACACGTCGCGTGACAATAAAGAATGCCTAGCTGACTGTAACAGGCAAGATAACCTTTTTAACCAACTGAGGAGGGTAATGTCACTAGTTTATGTAAACATGCGTTATCCTTCACGTTTTGTCACGTTTTCGGATGTAGATTTCCCAGTTTAGATGTTTCATACGTATCTTTGTTTGTCCTCAAGATGTTTTATTAAATCAGATCTTCCATGATAGTTTTTTTTTATTTTCGTCAAAGTCTCAAGTATTCTTATGTTGGTATTTGATATTAGATGAAATAAACATGGCGATTGTAAGATAATATTATGTGGATGAGTTTTGTTTGATGGATTTTTTTAAATATTGCAATATGTGTATCAAATGAAAAAGGTCTTATGAGATCGTCTTTATATTGAATGTAAAGAAACAACTGATTCAATATTTCTTTTAATGGTAAAAAAAACACAAATTTTATACAATTTAGGACATAATTACCTGTTACTGTCGTCATAATGACAGCCTCGTTTTCCGGATCAGTGGGTTGGGTAGCTGGTAGACTTGCACAATAAATGGTCGGGCCACGAGACAGCGACGCATCTACAGTGTTTATGGCCTTTATAGGCAAAGGTTATCTCTTCCCGTCGGAAAAGCCAAGTGCTTGTTCGCTATCGTATAACATAAAAAACATAATATTTAAATATATTTTTATAACTAACCCAATTATTATAGAATTGATAACATATAGTTTTTCTAAAGCATAAACTAAATAATATATTTAAAAAGAAGATAATAATTTTAGTGGTTGTTATTTTAAGGTTGCTTTTGGGTTGGCCGTGGCGGAGGAAGCGTATCAGTTCGAACATCGCGATCTGCACTGGGGAAACGTTCTCATAGCACCGACTGATCAAAAGGTGAGTTTAAATAAACTTTTTTCTACCCCAAAATAAAATGGTGCTTATACTTGAAGATACATGCAAATTTCTAAACAAATTTAACAAACATCCGAATCTGGAAACAAAGTTTAATAAACAAGTATATTGTTTTATGCGCGCATGGTGAACTTTTAAAACGTAAAACATCATTTTTAATAACTTTCATTATTTCTGAACCTTTTTCTTTAATTTCTCAAATGACTCCAAAAAGAGATGGTTTTTAATTATTCAATTGTTTTCTATTTATTTTTTGTATGTTTATCATGAGATTACTCTGCAAAAACTAAACAAATTTGAATGATTCTTTTTTAGAAATATGTCATATCCAAGGGGTCATATGAGTCATATAAAAGATAAGGCAGCAACATCCAGTATGGGGTGGAACTGGATGTTGCTGCCTTTGCTTTTATATGACTCATATATACATTTTTTCATGATCCTGCCTGTGGCTTTTACTGCACTACATACATACTACTTTACTACTGCATACATTTTTCACTTATAAACGAAACAAACGTAAATAAACAAAAATGTATGCAAAGTATAACAAAAACTGCTAGTAAATTGTTGATAACATTTATGTGGAACCATTCAAAAGCATTCGGTAGCTTTCGAAAAAAGAATGATTAAATTGTGTTGGAGTCGATTTTTGCATTTAATTATTAATTAATTTTACTGCACTTAACTATTAGGTGATTAGTTTTTTGATTTGCAAACTAGTAGGTCAGACAATTTTTATCTTTTAAAATTGAGTTGAATTATTAGTACCAATTAATTAGTAATAGTACCAGCATAAACATTAAGCTCAATTATGATTGAACGTGATTGTATCGTTTATCTGTCTGCTGTTGGTTTATTTATGATAAGATAGTACCAATATAGGTGAACGTACTGTCTACGATGTGCGCGGTTATCTACTGTTATTTTAATGAATCTAATACCAGACGTAGGTAATTACTTTTGTGTGGTAAATTACCCTTTGGACGGTAGTCCACCACTAAGAGCAGAGAATATGTACTTGAAACTTGGTCTGAAAACATTTTTAAGTCATATTTTACCCTAGATTTATTGATATAAATTACAATTGAATGTCCATCTCCCTCACTGTACCTAAATACGATATCGTTCCGAGTGAATGAGATTGACCGAGAGTGAGTCGGTCGTGTCGTTGTCGCCCGGATGATAGAAATGGATCAGCTATAAAAAAATATTGTGGTAATTTCGTTGTACTCTCATTAAACTAATTCTTTTATCGAAAGTGTTAGAAAATGGCAAAACACTTTCAGTGATGTCAGTTATTACACATTTCTATAGACGTTTAATTTATAACTCAAGTTGACATGTCCGAGCTAATCGACTAAATTGTTTTTGTTTCACCGCAAAGCCCGCTGAGTTTCTTTCGCCGGAACTTCTCAGTGCGTTGCCGCGATTCCTATTTTATAATAAATACTCAATAAAAACAATTAGTTTTAATGATTCGTGCATGAAAAAATTTATACGTTGAATATGATTTATAAAATCGTTTTCATGTTTGTATTTCTCGTATTACCATATTTAAACCAGGTGTAACTAGAGTAACTTAACAATGACGCTCGTGTTATATTTTATGACTCATTCCTTGAGACGGGGTCGCTAATCGAATAATAGGAAAGGCTTAGAACCGATACCAAAAGTACATGGTCTATACCGGTACTTAGCGGTTTTACCATTTCGATACCTGGATACTGCCCCGGTACGCTTCCGATACCGTTACTATTCCATAAATACAGGATGTGATATATTTCTGGTACTTACACCGGTATTATCGACCAGCATCGATGAAAAACCCTTTTAAACCTAAAAGTACCAGTGCTAAATCTAGTATTGGTAATAACGGTACAGGTACCTTTGGTATCGGTATGCTCCAAGGCTGTTACTACCGATTCCTAAAAAAAACGGTTTTGCAAGTCCTGCTTATAGGTGATTTCAAACGAATCCAAACACAAATATAAACATATTCTTTTAAATATTTGTTAATCCATGTAGATGTTAAATTTCTTATCATATTTGAGTTGATTGATTAAGTTGATTTTATCAAAGCTAATGCAATGAATGATTAAACATAATCATGAACAGTTTTTCGTCCGTGGGTGATGACTCAATTGCAAACGGGAAGTGAGTCATGATTTGTGTTTCAAATATCAGATCGGATTCGAATTACTATGTGAGTAATTCGAATTCAATCTGATATTGTCTTTAAATATTGTTTTATCTATTTATTAACTTTTGTATGTATATAAGTAAAATATGTTAATATTACCAAACAGAAATCCAGTAAATATAGACCGGCCTTATTTTCTTAGGAGATTTTTTTTAAACAACCTGTCACGGAAAAATTCTTTTAATCTTAAGTTAAGTTTTTTTTCCGAATCTGCAGAGTTCTGCTGCTGCTGAGAATCTGCTTATATTTTTCCATATTTGTTTCTCTTACAAACGTTAAACATTATCGGACGGTTGACGCGTTTAATGCCGCGACTTACGTGTATCTAGATAGGAAATAAAAGTACAAAGAGCCTTGCAAATTATCGGACGTAAGTCGCGGAAGTGACCTTAAGCGTTTGGACGTGTTGTATGTTTTTCAACCGAAAAACGTCTGCAGACGGGTACACGTTTACCAGTCGCGAGTAATATGTTTGTAGCTTTACAAGTTTAGCATTCAACCTCACTGCAACCTATGTGCTGTATGTGTGTATGTAACGAGTGTGGTGTCCCCATAAATTTAAGAAATGAGTAAAATTGAAATTAAATGAAAAACGTGAATATTAAGCAGATAAAAGCGCTTGAGATTAATTGCTCCTCGTGCCAATCTCTTATAAATTTATCATTACTTTCATTACCTAAAACGAGGTTAAGTTTTTTGGAGGATCTTTTCAGTGTGAGGCCGCGTTCCGATCCAGTAGTAGATTTTTAGTAATGTATAGACGCGTCACAAGTGCCCCTTGTGAGGCTGACGTGATATAAAAATATGTATGTTGTTGGTTGCAGTTCGCGACGTTCGTGCTGCGCGGGCGGTTGTGTCGCGTGTCGCGGCGCGGGGTGGCGGCCACCGTGATCGACTACTCGCTGTCGCGGCTGGCGCTGCGGGCCGGGAGCGGGACGGACGCCGCGCTCTACAACGACCTGGCGACCGACGAAGGGCTCTTCGACGCCGTGGGCGACTACCAGTTCGACATCTACCGGCTCATGCGCCACAAGCTGGGGTACACACATACACTCTTATTTAACCTACATGTTTTAACGTGTTCATGTAATCCCTCTAGCTGTTGCTGCACCTAAATGATGTTTTAAGCAATGACATAGCTTCTTTCGCGGGCCTTGAGCGTGGAGGCCGAGTCCAGAAATTCCGTAACGAAAATAACCTAACGCCACCCACTCCGACCGGCACCAGACTTTTTTTTTAGTTTTGCCATCTATCGATGAATTTTTGATCACGCTTGTCTCTTTAGTTCAGCAACTCGCCTCTAAGTGGCATTGGTTGTATCGACGTTACTGCGCATGCGTAATCCCCCCTCTTCGCCCCGCAATCGGGTCGTGCCCGCTTATGCAATAGCTTTAACGTGGCAGTCTCCGAGTTCCACACGTCTTTTTTGCATGCACTACTTGCACGCACGTTTCACTCACGCGCGTGTATACGCATGTACGTGTGCATTTCTCATTTTAGTTTGAAAACCAAAGCTAGATAATTTAAATCTGCATAGACTACGTAACTGATTTCCAAACTCTAAAAGTATACTTAGGCGACAAACAATAAGTCATAGTATCAATCCGTATTACAATATGAAATAAATAAAATATTGGTACTAAAAACAGGCGTCATAACATCAATATGTTCATCAATAATTTAAAAACTGAGACAGAAGACGGGCGATCCAAGTAAATAAATACAGTTTTACAGCAAGCAAATTTGAAAATTATGACTCTATATGACTTAAAATCAGCTGAACTTTTCTAGAATGATAATAGCAACATGTTGATGTAGATAGTTGTTAACTTGGATTTGGTGTTTTATTATTAATAATATTTATTTCGGACCAATTTTTGACCGATATTGGGTTGACAATGGGTTGCAAAAATACTAGGTTAACACTTTGTATTTCTGCGTAAAAAAGTAGCGGTCGTCTGGCCATCACCAATTGGCAAGTGGTCAATAATGATTTAGGCTTAAGATTTGGTGTAGCCTCAACAAAGTTATCTAATTCTAAATATTTTGTTCCAGGAACGACTGGAAGAACTTCGAACCGTACACCAACATCCTCTGGCTGCACTACACTGTGGATAAAATGATAACAGCCCTCCGCTACTCCAGAACAAACACTAAGATACACAAGCACTACATTTCTAAACTGAAGGAGGTCAAGAATAGAATCCTTGACTACGAAAGCGCTACCCAATTTGTACTCACTGACAACGAATTGTAAAACAATATTAGATAATGAAATATTTTTTTATACAAAATGGCTAACATTACAACTCTCACTGTTTGCGAATGTTATAAAAATGTTAATGTACATAAAGCTTGCTTTGGATCTGCTATAGTTTTAGACGCTAAAAGAATTTTTTATATGACGATCGTTACACTGCAGCATCAGCGGCACGGTGCCTTCCTTGCTGATATAGTGCCTTGGTTCAGATTAAATAAATTCACATATTATGATCTAATTTGCTGTTTTATTGCATACTCATTATTTTTTCCGGTTTATAATAAACTTAACAGAATTGTGTTTGGCAGGATCCTGAGGTTTGGCACTCGATAGTCTCTGCTTACCCCGTAAGGGAATTGGCGTAAAGATTTGTGTGTGTGTGTCGTGACGTCATCAAACTCTGACCAATCGTAGAAAATGATAGTTCTGCTATTTATGTGGTCCCCAACATTGATAGATGCTTGTATGATCAAGTTACTCGAAGTTTAAAACTAGAGTTTGAACATCGGAAAAAGCCGCACCCAGAGACGTTTATTAATATTTTATCTATCATTAAGTCTTAACTTTATAGTTTGATAGACACCATTTACTTATCAGCCTGTATTTATTTTCATCGCTAAAACTGCAAAATATTTTATGCGAAAGCAGTTTTTCCGGTTTAGGCTGGCAAACATACCGTTGCTCGTGTGTTAAAAAAAAATTCACTACTTATTTAGCCAATTTCAGGTGTAGCTATTTTTAACCTCCGACTAAATATAGGATGTTATAATTTTGACACGTTGGTGGCATCATAACTCCTAAACTTATGGACTGATATCTGTGCAATTTTTTTGTTTGAAACTGACGCGATCGAGATAGTTCTTAGCTACATTACGGCTAGGTCTTATCGTTTTTTTTTAATTTATGTACGGTCAATAAATCTCTTGCCTCCACCCTTTAAGAAAACATGAATTAATGTATTAATATCAGCTCTCCTGATATATTGCTCGCAATATATAACCTTGGGCTATAGACACCAAATATGTTTTAGGTGTGTCACCTCTCGACCAACGTTACATACCTATCTGGGTCACTATCCTTGATTTATTCATTTCGATACCTACTAAAGGTGATAGGTAAATACTTATGAGCGGTCAAAAAATATGCGAGTTCTATCCACAACTATATCAATACACATATTAAACGTGACGGGATACGCGTTTCCCTCCCATATTTTGTAAATATCCTCTTGACCTGCTTGCTACCTTCATCATTTTTGTATGGCCTCAAAAGAAATAGCAGCTTTTTTAACCAACATCGGTTATATGTTTGACTCCTACATTTTTTTTAAACATGTTCACCGATTTCTCCGTTATTGACTGAACAGATTTTTTGCGTTATTTGATAAAGCGCACTTCCGAGATGGTCCAATTGCCGCCAAGTCTGGATCTGGTGATAAAATCCCAGGGTAATCAAAGAAAATAAATAATTTGTATGTACCTACATAACTGTTTAGTGTTTTTGATTGTAAATTTTATCTAGAAAATTACGATAATAAAATAGTTAGGTATGAGAATTTCATTTTCGGTGCTCACACTTCAGAAACTGATAGCGGAACAACATTTAAATCCAAATAAAATTATTGAATTTGCAATTTCCCGCAAAATAATGTATGTACGTATAAGCGACAAAATAGGAAAGACAGTGCGTTATGAATGGAGACCTCGAATATATCCTGCTCCACACAAAACGCACACACACTATTACCACCACCACCACCACGTAACTTTTTCATTAGCACCACCAATACATACATTATTAGAAATTTAACTTACGTTTCGCTACCGAAACATCATCAGAATTCGACTGCAGCATCTTTGCTGTCAAAAATATGATGCAGGATTGAGTTGGTCAAATTTGTTTGTTAGTTTGACAGTTTACTTGAGTCTTCGATATTACGTTTAATAATTTCAAGTTTCAAATATATAATTTTTATCCTTTATTGCAAGCATAACATAGCAAAATGTAATTATCTTTTTTATTATGATATTGGAAGGCAAACAAGCAGACGGATTTCTTGATGGAAAAAATTCAGGGAGTCAAGAATCACCAAAGTTGGCAATGGTGCGTTGACAACCTGAGGTGTTACCCGGGATTAGGCTTCGAGCAAAAGTAAGTTTACCAGCTACCTTGTCCGGAACACGCGGCGGCAGGAATAGGTAAGGTGGTGGTACTAATCCAGGCGAGTCCTTGCGAAACTCTACCACCTAGTCAGATGTCACGGTATCAGTGACGGCAAGCCTACGCTCGTCTTTTACCATGAGCTGCCTGGCACAGGAAGGCAGATGGCCTATTCTGCAAAGGAGCCCGGACCAACACAGAGAAAATCTGGACAAATACTTACAATATCTGAACAAATACTTTTGAAAGCGAATAGAAAGACTCATAACTGCCATCAGTTTGACAAACGTGTACACTGTTGCATTCAGAACAATGCAGTTTATAGACTCCCGATTACAAATTTTGTCCTTACCATTGCACAATGTTTCTTAAAACGTACCTATTTTGGGTTATAAATGCAACATTGATAATATTACGTTTAAAATGTCGCTGAACTTTTTAGACGCTCGTCCTACGTCGATTTAACTAGATTCTAACTTAACACCTTTTTGGAATATAAATTTTTTTTTAGACTTTTCCTATGCACTACTTGTAACTTGCAGGATCTAAAGAATAAAACAACTTAATTTTTAAATATATTTTATTTAATTGATTTTACAATGTTAAGGCATCGACCAGCGATTGACCAGACCATGAATTCAACAATACAATTAATACATAGAATCCAACATTTACAATATACTTCATTCTTAGGGCGCCTACACACATGCGAGGCATCCAATACAATAATTAATCTTCTATCTCTTTTATCATCCAAGATCTAGACTTATTTTTCTACATTTATATCGTTTTCAATAATAAACACAAATTATACTACGCATGTGTGAACGCAACATTACACTGAACATACATCGGGCTACTCTTTGGTTACATCGAGACCTGCGCTTTGCAATTTGTAAGAAATATTTTGAATATAATAAGACTAAATAAAGTTTCGTCTTTATGCTAACACTTAGTATATACTTAGTATATAACTTTCTAGATTTCATTCTCATTTAACTAATCGAGCATGATTATAGTAATAATGGCCATAACTCATCGGAACGCCATTGCGACGTCGCCACGGCTACGTCTGGCATCCTTATGTCGCCAAACCGAGTAGCCAAATAGCGTCGTCAATGCATTAAGTTCGTTCTCGGAACAGTCAAGAATGGATGTGAAAATAACTGCACTGTTATTATATAATTACCAGCGTCGCAAAAAGATGATAAAAAAATACGAACCAGTTGGCGAGGTTGTCGCCATGGCGTTCCGGTAAGTTACGGCCCTTAAAGTCAGGACATTTACGCTTCATTTGGTTTTATAAATATGACTTATTTGCAACACACGGTGACGAAAAATGAGTTTTACTTACTCTGCGGGCCGCGCAAACTAGGCTTTAGTATGAAACCAAATGAAGCTTAAATTCCGAGAATCGTTTCGACACCCGACTAACAAAATACGACGTACGACGACGAAAAAGCGACGACGATTCGACTTGGCAGATTTTAGCAATGTGATGTCACACCATATCGTGTTAATCTGGCCAGACAATGAATTTTTTTTTTAATTTTATTTAACGGATACGATGTAACTGAGTATCGCATTTCTGAGCATGAGAAAAACAGCACAGGTCTCTGTTTCATACAATTACAAATGGCACAAACCACATACATATACTTAGAGCCTTATTTTAAAAGTATTCACCGTCATCTTTCGAACAACTTTAGCTGACAGATGTTGTAATTACACGTTCTATTTAAAATTACAAATAATGTGTCTTAACACTAGGTTATTGAAATAAAATTTAAGATAGAAATAACGGAAATATATATTTTATCAATCAAATAAGGCTAAATTTACACTATCCTTTTCTATTTATATTACCTTAGTTTCAAGTAAGTTATAATGACCATCGTTAAGCGGATAGATTGTGCACAGCTTTACGGACGACTTATGTCAAACCATTGCTTATCACAAAAAGCCCGGTGAAGTGGTAAAAACCGCGAGGTCATTTAATGAAAAAAATATTACAAAAAAATGTGCTCTTGCGATGAAACGACGAGCTTCTTTGCTGATTTTAGTGTGAATTTAGCCTTATTATTTTAAACTGTGCCACAGCGAGATTGTATAGACAAACAGCTTCGAGCTTAAAAAGCCGGCACACGACATGGCGCCAGGATGTTAAATAACGTGGCATTGAACCAACATGTCCATTGAGCAGTTTCACTCTCTATTTTTTCTTGTTGTCTATTTCAATCTTTGCCCAATTTTAAATATAATTGAAATCACAATAATTAAGCTCATTATTCTAACTTCACTGGTTTTAGGTAAACCATGGAGGAAAGAGGTAAGGAGAACTATCTTGTATGGGGGACAAACTGAAAAAGTGTCCAGCTGTATAAGCTTGAAATAACAGTTCAACAATCGTCCAGAATGGCGCTCGTGTATAATCAGAGTAGGTGTGAATGTAGTAATCGTAGACGAATTGAAGTGAGCCGAGTTATATAATTTAATCTAAAAACTGACACTTAAGTTAAGTTATTTTTTTT
>DVZK01000318.1:0-12620 GCA_018236665.1 Calephelis perditalis | reverse complement strand
GCGGTGGTACCAATCCGGGTAAGTCGCTGCGAAACTCTACCACCTAGTCAGATGTCACGGTGTTAGTGATGATAAGCTTATACTCGCCTTTTACGAGCTGCTTGGCAAGAAAGGCAGATGGTCTATTCTGCATAGGAGCCCGGACCAACACGGGGAAAACGGTTTGCCGGTTTAGCTAGTACTTTCTAAGGACGGAAATAGAAACCGCGCTTTGAATACAATGATAATGTAACGTTATATTTCAAAATTGTTTTAGAATTAAATTCTAAGCTTCACCGAGATGATATTGTATGCAAGCGAAGCTTTTACTTAATAAAAATTCTTCTGTAACATAATAATAAAATGCCGGAGAATTTCAACGAGTAGTGCGATATCAGAAAATGCCATACATTTTCACAGTGTTATCTTTGAACCTAAACCAATTATGTCTGTAAAACTGAGAGAGCTTCTTGGAAAATATTGCCATATGGTTTCAAACTAAAATCTTTGGGTATTACTAACATTTTTAGATATTTGTACGGGATACTCACGATTTTATTTTGTCAGATTTTCGCTCCAGTCACATACTGTCATGACATAGTGGCCAGAAACGATGGTAACGTTTACGCTAGAAGAAGACTAATAAGACGCAGAGTTGTAGTTTCTAAGCAACTCCATTTGAAACCGCGCCTGTTATTACTACACCATTTCTTAGAAACTGAATTATATTGCCGTTTATTGTTTTAATACATAAAAAAGTATTCGGCAGACGTTAGCCAGATGCATTCAGTATCATAAAGACATGTAAGCAGTACAGTTTTGTAACATTTTAAGTAAACCCTGAGTTTCTCTTCTCAAATACGAATTTTATCCACATTTAAAACCTTTTGTATACAACTTATATTCCAACACCGCGTCTAAGCTTTGGCATCTAAAACTGTTCGCTTCTTACGCAGCTCCTTTATTCGAACATCCAAACTCTGGAATAGCTTCTCTAGCATGGTCTTTTACTTCTGAAATTTGATCCAAGGATTTTTATAAATTCGGTTAAAAAAATGTTTTAAGACTGGCATTGCATTAGCTGCTAACTCTTGTTTTTGAAGATATGAGCGGTGGTGACGAGTCTCCATCCAGTAGCCAACACGCTCGCATGCCTGTAGGGTTTCTATTGAATTTCGATTTCATGAAAATTGGAAATTTGAATTTGTTTTAGGGACTGTTGAACACAATACTAGCGAACTATTAACATTGAGTTTGTTATAAACAGTAAGTGACTTTATCATGTCATACTCTGCAGCAAAGCGACCCTGATAAATCCTGGTCAAATGTATCTCAAATCTTAGTGCCTCCAACGGGTATAATGTTCGTATGCGGCGTATAGCTGTGCCTGTGTAAAATTATGAAATAATTCACATTCAACGTGACTGCACCACGGAGCGTGCTATGTGGCAGGTCCACCTGTATCTCGTTATTGAAAATAAAAAAGCCTCTGATTTTTTATACAAATCACTATACCGTTGTTTTTAACATTATCCGTGTAGAAAAATATCACTCGGGTTCGTTATTTTTTTTGTGAACTTATTTAATATTAATAGTTCGCTAGCTCTGTGTTTAAGACTACCTTTGATGACATCCGTTTACAATTTCTAATTTTCCTACCTAAAATTTTCCATTCTGTATCTATTAAAAATAATACTAGGTTTATTCAAAGAAACAAGGTTAACAGATTAATAGCGAAGTCTCGTATTATTACATTCGATTACATAAACCTTAATAAGTCTTACGTAAACGTCATAAAAATACAGAAATTGCTGGCTCACGTATCATCTTAGCGTAAGATTAATTTCCCGGTTGTAATTAAATCGCGATACCCGGCTGGAACTGGGTCGCCGCTGCGTACTTCGCCGTGGACTAGATTAAGGTTTTGTTATAGAAAATGCGGTATTCCGTAGCTAACGATTCTAACAATTATTAGCAAGCAGATAAATTAATTAGTTTTGTTCTTTTGTTTTGATTTAATAAAACTTGAAAAGATCTGCAGTTTAGACTCCATGTAGTTATAATTTAATAGCTATTAAGCTCTTCTATATATCATTACTAAATTATCGACGTACCTACACAAAAAATATCGTTTAATAAATGTATGTTATTCAAAAAACACCATGACTCTCAAACTTATAAATTTCTGAATCATGATCAACGTTTAAAAAAATGTACATATTACTTATGGAGTAATCGCATTACAAGCAAACAGAAAAATCGCTGTAAGTAGATGAATCTAGAACCTAGGATGAAGAGGAATACTGCCTCTTTGGAATCGTTTCAAAATATGTCACCACTACAAGTTCAAGGGCAAGCACGGGAAACCCATGCTGAGCGCTGGTAAAAGATCTGCTCAGCACCGCGTGTTGGGTCTGCACGCTAAACACTATTGCATCAACATTGCAACTGAGCGTCGTAAGTACAATCATGAACTCTGAAGATAATTAGCAGCGAAAGAAGTCATTTTCTGATACGAGCAGTCTCTTCTCTTTCAATAGGTTTTCGAATGAGGTTTCAAATCCCGTTGTGTACATGCACAGAACGGAATAGGAGCGAAATTGAAAAACGAACAAGAATTTTTCTCAATACTTACTTCTAGCTATAGTAAGTACTTCATTCCGACACGGGGTCTATAGACCTCCCCACGACGTACGTCTTACTTGTTAACAGATGTTTTTCTTTAGTGGTAAGCCGAAGCTTAAGGAAGACCGCAACTTTCAGGTCGATCCCGGTGATCGATCGATCGCGTGCGGTTGCGGCTTTGCACGTTGTAAAACGAGCTTAGGTTTAGTAGCTTAAAGCACAGAGTGTGAAATATTTAAAAAGTTTACATATTCACAATTTCCTGTAAACTTTGCTATTGGAAAATTTACTACTGTTTTGAAGGTTCTATTTGAAAAGTGACAAAAAATACATAAAATGTAACCAATATTTTGTAATTTGACAAAGCATAAATCTATAGGTTATTAAACATTTTTTTGAAAACCCACTTGATTAAAAGGCAAGAAAACATAATATTGCCATTTTATTTCTAAACTTTTACGTGCGCAGGATAAATCTTTAAGATGACACACTGTCAGATGACCTATAAAGAGTTCAATTAAAACTACGATGGTTTTATTCGTAGTTCGGTCATTTTATTCTTTTCGTATGAAAGAAATTAAAAATATTAACTCATGAATGGAATCTTTTCTTTGACTATCGCGGTGTAGTAAAACTAGAAACTCTTGCTTGAAGATCAAACGGTAAATAAGAAATATTATTTTAGCGTTACACGGCATTTAGGAGAGCAAGTTCGACGAAAAAGACCAGATTCGTGGAAAGAAAGTTCTTGGATTTTGAACTCCACACAATTCTGTCATTGTGAATTAATTTTTGACCAAACCCTACACAAATACCATCGAGCACCATATTCACCAGAAACGGCCCAACCGACTTTTACCCGTTTACGTAGGAGACCTAAATGAGAATTGAATTTATTTAACTGCGTTTAAAAATCATTTTGATGATTAGATTATTCGCTTGCGTAAGTGTATTTCTGAAGGTGTATGGCAAGGCTGGCAACGCACCATTACAAACTTTAGTGTCTCTAAGCGGCGTGAACTACTTACCATCTGGAAATCCAACTGCTTGCTTGCTTTCCAGTACCAAAAAAACGACGGGTTGCACTCTGGAAGTTCCGCCAGAAGTGAAAACTTGAATATTAACATTGTGCATTTTTGATATTTTGGAATGGTTAGGGACTAATTTTGCACGAATTGCTTTAATTATCAGTATGAAAGTTCTATCATTTATGTGGTATATTACAATATTCATTTATTGCGCTAGCGTACACAAACATGACAACACGAACGAATAAGTTTTGATAAATAACAAACAATTTGATTACTAGTGATATTTACTCGGTACTTTCTTGACACAGTAGTAAATAACGAAATATCTTCAAAAAGTTTGCATTTATAAAATATATTAATCAGATTTAGTACCTACATTTAAACATGATGTACGTTGAAGGAGTTTATTTTACCGCTCAAAATAATTAAATTAGCTTCAAATTTTGACTGACATTTCAACCAATTAGTTAATCAACGTTGACAAATTTTACATGGCAATTTATTGGTGTAGGCGTAACTTTTAGTGAGTTTATAAACTGACAAAAATGTTGTCTCCGCTAAGGAACTAAATAACTACAGGTGTCTTGTATTACTGATGTAATACTTATAAATTTGTATACAACTAGCTGCCCGCCCTCGCTTCGCTTCGGTTATTCAAGAATAAAAATCCTACTAATATTACAAATGCGAAAGTACCGAGAGTGCGAGAGTACCGATTACGATGAAATTTGGTATGTAGGTAGCTGAAGATCCATAATAACATATAGGCTACCTACTTTTTATCTCGTTATATAGGACACCAGAGGGGTCGGGTGAAGGGGCGCATGTGTTTGTTACGCTTCAACGATATTTAATTTTGCGCCCGGAGATTTTAACTTTTTTTTCTGATAGGAAAAAGGTAATTTTAATCTAAATTACACATATAACGTATCTAATAGGTTTATTTGATTAATGGTTAATACTGTATTGTTAAAAATATGTTCTAAAGTAACCCTTCATTTTACTGTTTTAATTAAACACAAAAAACGGTTATTGTGGGTTATTCTTTAAAGATAGACATATACCACTGCTTACTTTTTTTGAGATCTATCGAAGAGGAAAAATCCCACCATACATTGTTTTGTTAAAACGCAAAAGGTTTAGGCAGCGTTTTCGAGGAAAGCTCCTGATCGGCTTATTTTTTGCCGACATATTGAACTAATATCATTGTAATATCGTTGGTTTGTACAAAACATAAACTTACTATACACTAAAATCTTCCTCAAGAATTGTTCTATCTATTGTTGAAAATCGAATGAAAATCCTTTCAAATCGCATCAAAATCCGTTGCGTAGTTTTAAAGATATAAGCATACATACATACATACATACTTACATACATACATACATACATACAGACGCGGAAAGCTACTTTGCTTTATACTATGTATAAATTGGCTCGCCCAATCTAAATTTAAACGAAATGATTAATTATGTTATAACAACTATATATATATATATAGATATGTTTAAAATACATTCGGGTTTCCCAAGCTTGACGAATATAGCCGAAGCGCATAATTGAAATAGTACTTCTGTACTCATTTTAAGCCGAATAAAAAGTGTGCCTTAACTGTTTTACATATTATTACTTCAATAAGGAATACCATGGCCCTGAAGATGTAGTAAAAGCGAAAGCATGTGGCCATTTTTTTAAAATTAACAACACAAAACCTAATACGTAAAACTGTATAAATTAATTCTTAAGTTAAGCTGATTTTGTCGAGTCTTTAACTAAACTACATATTTTATATAATACAAGCGGCCCGCCCCGGCTTTGTATGGTTATAAAATGTACATAACCTTGCTCTTTAAACACTTTATCTATTAAAAAAACCGCATCAAAATTCGTTGCGTAGTTAGTAGTAGTAATTAGTATACTAAGGTCATAGGGACAGAGAACGCGAGTTTGTTTTATACTATGTAGTGCTCAGGGGGTTGGAATATATTTTACGTATTTAATTAAATTGTTTAATACCTACACAAAAATGTATTGTTTTTAATACACTTGTATTTTGTTTGTAGTGTTTTAATAAAATTTTGATGGGATTAAAACGCAATCACAATAATTAGGAATACACATGTATACCATTAGCCGGAGCGTAGAACTTCGTATCGCTTGACATTAACTGCAACTAAGTGTTTTGTATGGATTAAAGCATTGTTTTCCCATTTTCCCTGCAGTTTTCCTAGTTTTTCTTTTCGTGATACCATTTTCCTTTCAATAACAAAATAATAAGCAAAATCAGTCCTTCTGTTCAGTCGTCATGCGATGACCACGCTTAATAGAGATTAACTTCAGTGATTGCCATTGACGTGTTTCGGATCGAAGGGTAAGGTAACCGGCTTAACATAGGCCTTAGGTTGGCAGCGCACCACTACCAATTTTGGTGTCTCTAGGCGGCGTGAATATCTTAAAATCAGGAAATCCGTCTGCTTGTTTGCCTTCCAATATCATTAAAAAATATATTTGCACTCAATACTCTGTCTACCTTGTATTGGCGTGAAGAAATGTATGTACCTACAGATGTTTAGTTTGGTAAAATTTTTTTGTTGCCTATAAATACTTATTAACGACATGTCTCCAACCTATGGAATGGATATAAAGCCTTTGGTATAAATTTACTGGCTTATCAATCCGGAACATGACAGTTCAGAGCACTAATGTCTAAAAAGCAAGAATATGTAGAGTATCAATCTGGTCACATTGTTGCAGGACTGTGCCACCTAGCATTATTTAATACAATAGTTAAATAGTACAACTATTTTAACTTTATCAATTTTTAATTTTTGTAATGGTTTAGTAACAATAATGAAGTGACAGAATCACTATTCACAATTGTCTTTTCTTGACCTCGCTTGACAATAAAATTGTTTGCTTTCAAATTTATCTTTGCAGTTGTACTTTGTACTGTCAATCTATCTCAATGTGGCTTAAGCACTTTATGTAACATTTTGTTTATTTTGTATGTATAAGAAGTGTAAAATCTCGAAATTATTTTTCATCATATAGTAATGCAAATAAGATGACAGATTCTGTGAAGGCATGACATATTCATTGCCTATAGGCACTCGAGGTTGTTTTTGCAATTGAATACATTTTCAACGAGACTGGAATCTTAAACCTCTTCCATTAGGTTGCAGACTACCCTATCCTTTCCTAAAAGTTCAGAGTAAGTGAATGATAAACATTGACATAATAAAGAAATAAATATTCCTGGACAAGTTATACAAATTGAACCTTATCCCAAAGTAAGCAAATTATATGTATAAGTATGTAAGTAAGTATCTCCAAGCGCATATCCCCGAAGTGGTAGGCAGAGGCACAACCACAACTAGCTGAAGACACTAAGTCCCACAATGTGATAGGTGGAAAGCCTATCGCCAACCTGTCACACATCCAATTCTGAGCAAGGTTTTTATTATTAGAAAATTGGAAAAAACCTAATTTTCTTTATGTCGCCTGACCCGGGAATCGAACCCTGGATCTCGTGCAGTCAAGTTCAACATCTGGACCACTAGACCACAGGGGTTATGTATAGAAATACCTAAATAGATACCAGAATAATTTTAAATAAACATCCAGACTCAAACTGAAACTGATGACAGGATGAGAGTAGATTTTTTCACTAACATGCTATAAGGTTGTCAAATCCTGCCACAAAAACCTTATTTGTAGTAATTTCATGCTGATGGTGATCAATGTTTTTTTTCTCATTTCAGGGCTATAAAGTCCCACAATCAAAATGTTGCGACGCTGCTCTAAACACCTGCAGACTATATACCGGAGACAAGGTCTCCGGTTCAAATCGTCAGAGGTGCCCAAGGTCTGCCTGCCTCACACCACACGACTCGTAAAACCAAGAGTCCTAGCGGCCCACAACCAAGTCGCGTCTATCCACTTCACAAACCCGCTTCTTGCTGAACAGGATGTTATGACACCCAGCTTCCCTGACTCAGTATCAGAAGGTGACGTCAAACTGGATAAAAAAGTTGGTGACGCAGTCGCGGCTGATGAAGTGGTTCTAGAAATCGAAACCGACAAAACTGCAATTCCAGTAATGGCCCCAGATAATGGTATCATCAAGGAATTGTATGTTAAAGATGGTGATACAGTCAAAGCTGGTCAGAAGCTGTTTAAACTGGAAATAACAGCTGGAGCACCTAAAAAAGCGGCATCAAGCCCAGCACCAGAGCCTCCGAAAGCAGAGGCGCCGCCTCCACCTCCTCCAGCTGCAGCTGCTCCTCCTCCACCACCTCCCCCTCCAGCTGCTGCACCTCCCCCACCACCACCTAAACCCGCTGCTCCTAAGCAAGCGGCTCCAGCTTCATCAATTCCTGTTGCAGCAATTCGTCACGCGCAAGCCATAGATACGGCCTCAGTAAAAGTACCTCCAAGTGACTACAGTAAAGAAATCGTAGGCACACGAAGTGAGCAACGAGTTAAGATGAATCGTATGAGAATGCGTATTGCTGAACGTCTAAAGGACGCGCAAAACACGAATGCCTTATTGACTACCTTCAATGAGATAGATATGTCAAATATAATGGCGTTTAGAAAGAAATATTTAGATGCGTTCACCAAAAAACATGGCGTCAAGCTTGGTTTAATGTCTCCGTTTATTAAAGCCAGCGCAAATGCTTTGATCGATCAACCCGTTGTCAACGCTGTAATCGATGGAAACGAGATCGTTTATAGAGACTATGTTGATATATCCGTCGCTGTTGCGACACCAAAAGGTTTAGTTGTGCCTGTGATCAGAAATGTACAAAATATGACGTATGCTGATATCGAATTAACAGTTGCCGGTTTAGCGGAGAAAGCTAGGACAGGGAAGTTAACGATTGAAGAAATGGATGGAGGTACCTTCACGATAAGCAATGGTGGAGTATTCGGATCTTTGATGGGTACTCCCATAGTTAATCCGCCGCAATCTGGTATTTTGGGAATGCACGGAATATTTGAAAGACCTATTGCTTTGAATGGCCAGGTCGTTATTCGACCTATGATGTATATCGCACTTACTTATGATCATAGATTAGTCGACGGCCGCGAAGCTGTGTTGTTTTTGAGAAAGATCAAAGAAGGCGTTGAGGACCCAGCCACAATAATTGCTGGATTGTAAAAATACTACCTTTTTAATTTGCTACATAAGTTTCGTATGCTGATTTGAACAAGTTTTATCTGGTTAACAAAAAAAGTGTGGAAGCATCCCTTTGTACTCTTGAAGAAGCACATTTTAATTTAAAGTTTGAAGCAATATAATTTGTATCATTGAACAAAGACTAGCACAACCATTGCGCTCGCAAATTGTATATTTCCTTTAAAATTTGATACTACTTGGATCGTCAGCTTGTCATCTAAAAGAAAATAGTAATAATTGTCTGCTTTTTAACCATTTTTTAACTTTTTATCAACTGTCAGTTTTTTGTGATCAAGAAAATGTTTCTAGATCGCAATTTGTAAAATGTGCCATTAATAATTTCTGGCATTTTCTGATTAAAATCTCAAAGAATTACAACTACGTTTTGGTTATTTTTGATAATGTTTTAAAACTTTAAACGTTGTAAACTTTTGAGTTAATCTTCAACTATTTATCTTCGATAGTGTGCAAAATAATAAAATTTCTCCTAATTTTGTAGAAAATATTGGCTTCAACAACTAATTTTACCTTTTTGGGTCGATTTGAAATTTGGCCATATTTTTTCCGGGAGTTACAAAGTACAATACATGTATAGTGTTCTCTGCATCAGAAAAGAACTTGCAATTTGCCAACTGAAGGCATGGAAGTGTCCCTGCCAAGAAGAGCATATATTTTTACATATTAATTCATTTGTTTTTCTGGATAATCTCCTGACTTTGTCACAACGCTTTTACCTTTGTTTCGTCATGATGTGACATAGACCCCAGTATTAAAATAACACTGCCTTAAAACGTCACGGTACTGGCTATTTTACTGTTTTTTTATAAAATTACTGAAATTTTAAAAAAAAGTCATTTTAGCCAAAATATTTTACCTGTTCATAGTGTTAACAGTACCAAATATTTAAAATGAATATAATTTTTTTTATTATATTTTTTTGTGTTTAAAAAAGGGTAACCTGATTGACTTCAACACCAGTAAAACCATTAAAATCTTAACAGTTTAAGTGTACGTTAAATCGACCCACTTGAGCATAATTACCGATGGTAGCTTTTTTTGAGGGTAGTTGAACAATCGTGTAAGTATGTAGATTGAATCTGTCGCGTTTTGTTTATATTTATTGAACGTCTGTTCGTCTCGCGTATATTATCGTTAATGTAATAAATAAAGTACATTTCTTCTAATGTGTATTTTTATTTACCTTTTACTTGTAGAAGCTTTACTTTTCGACTTATCTTACTTCTACTTATCTTACTTTCTTACTAATTCTTATCTTTTGTGAAGGCAAGTAAGTAAACGGCTTTTCTTATAGTATTTATGTTGTACTAGCAGCTCGACCCAGCTTCGTACGATTGGAGAAATTCCTATATTATTCTAAATATAAACTTTTCTCTTTAATGATTCTGAAAAAAGTATATTCACGCCCATACCCCCGAATGTTTAAGTAGAGGAACAACCAATCTACGATTAGCCGAAGTCACTAAGTCCCACAATGTTAAAGTAAGAACGTTATACTCGTATTTATTATAATTATTCTATTTGAAAAAAAAACACATCAAAATTCGTTTCGTAATTTTAAAGGTCTAAGCAAAGAGAATACAATACTACGTAAGAGGTCTAAGCATACATAGGGACAGAGAGCTAAAAGCGACTTTGTTTTCCTTCTTTCTTTAAGTTTTGGCGTTCACGTTAGTATTTTGCCATTCGTCAAGTAGAAATTCGCATCAAATTTTATATCAATTTTCATCAATTATAATTTGTCATTAGTCTCATAATTCGTCAGGAAGTCATATCAGGCTCTTGGGCAAAGCGGCGGCCTCATTACACAAGCTCATGTAAGGAGATTTGGCGGCAACGAGGAAATACATGATACGCTTATTTCTTCATGATTTTTCATTTGTGCACTTTCACTGAACAAAATTGTATAAAATGCCACCAAAATTGACTAACACATTGACATAGACGCGTCATAAGAATCTTTGTATAGATCCATGTGAATAAATATATTTTGAGTTTGAATTTGAGTTTAATTTCACTCAATATCAACACGAAATTCAATAATTATGAAAAAACTTCGACCATTCCACCACATTCTTTTCTCTCGATGGCGCCAAAACTTAGCATTGATTCATATAATATTCTTGTTTCTTTTGACATTGCTTTTATATGTTTTGAATAATTGTTTGGACTGCTGTCTAGCGTAGAGGTCACTACTGTTAATAGTTTCTCCCTGTCATAGGTTGACAAAGAATCTGCAAGATCGTATCTCTTATAATTATCCCTGGACAATTCACACATTGAATCTAACCCTATAGTAAGCAAATTATGTGCTTGTGTTATGGGTGTTAGTCATCGATACTAATACATAGAAATACTTAACTAGATACCAGAATAAATTTAATAAACACCCAGACCTGGAAATGCAGACACCTAAATGTTCATCACAAGCCTGCCAAGAGGTTGGCTCCTGTTCACCGGTGTGTGTGAGAAGGCTTTTGAAGACTTACTTCGCCACTAAAAAATGGATATTTGCGGTTTAGAAGTAGCGCTTCAAAAGTAAAAATAAATGCTCGTAATATTATTATGTGATTATACTACCCTTATTCCTTGTAATTTCTCCCTTTTGAGACTTACATTATTAATGATCGATCCCTCATAAAATAAAAAAACTGAGATCATATACAAATTGTATGATGATTAATTGAATAATGAATTAAAATCAGCTAAATATGAAGCATTCCATTCATGTATTGAAAATGATTAGGTTAAAATGTCAGCCAAAAAAGAGACGGAGCAGCATCTCTCTTTTCCATTACATGTCTGTGGATACGGATACGGATATCCGGCACATCACTTCTTATGAAGACAATAAAGATTATCTTTTTGTTTTATAGTCATTAGCAACATTTTTTGTAAGAGTTAAATTCTATGGTATTCACAGAATAAATAAAACCACTTTATAGTCGTATGAATATTGCCTTTGAGCATATTATGCTAAATAAGTAACAAAAGCACGAAAGGCAGTTTAACCTACAAACGTAGATAAATAACATACGTTCACCGGTTTATGGGTACGTAAAACAGCTTCATTGTTCGCATTAGTCCTCGTATGTTAATGCTTACGTAATTCGACATCACAAAGGAAACTATTCAGAAGTTATTCAAGTTAAATAGTTCACCTAATACAATTATTCCTGGTCGAGTGTCACGATTAGGGTTGCCAATCGTACTACCTATTTGCAATTATTAATTGTTAAGGATAAGAAAATTGTAAATTGTGATATTGTTATGGAGACCTTATACAACTTTCATTTAAACATGTAATAAGAAAGAGCACTTTTCACCATGGCCTATTTTACATTTTGTTTTTTTCATTTCATGGCCATTATTTAAGTAAACTGAATGCTTTGCCCAATTGAGATAGATTTTAATACTATATTACTCGAAATTAACTATATTTTAACTCTAATATTAAAGGGGTTCTTGAAGGAGAGCTATAGTTTAAAAAGCGGATTAAGACGCGGACATTAGCTTCTTATCGCCTCTGTGGTCGTATGTAGCGTAGCGGTTCAGTTGTTGGACTTGACTGCATGATGTCCCGGGTTCGAATTCCGGGTCGGGAAACGTACAGAAAGTTGGGTTTTTCCAATTTTCTAATAAAAAAAATGTTGCTCGCGATAGGATATGTGCCGCAGCGACTCGCTCGGATCGGTAACACCGCCTTACCTATTCCTGCCGCCATAACTTCATGACGTGTTCCGGTTCGGAGGGTAAGGTAGCCGGTAAAATTACTTTTGCTCGAG
>DVZK01000317.1:0-12631 GCA_018236665.1 Calephelis perditalis | reverse complement strand
GTACCTTTTTTTGAAAAACTAAAATGTTATCTATAGCTAACTTCATCATGTCGGTTTTTCGTGACGATGTGCGCGCGTATCGTAAAAATTTACAATCACCATATTTTCCTAACGCGCCAAAAGAAGTATAACTTCAAAAAATACCAGTTCATAATTTCATTCCGACCACGAATTGTCACAATTTGCTCACATGCCAGAATTATTCAAAATAACACAATAATTATTGAAAGTAATTGTTTTCGTTCTATGATATTGTATGGCAAGCAAGCAGACGGATTTCCTTATAGTAAGAAATTCACGCCGCCTAGAGACACCAAAGGGGGTAATGGTGCGTTGCCAATCTGAGGCCGGGATGTTAGGCCTCGAGCAAAAGTAAGTTATTAGGTAGCCGATAGGCTACCTTACCCTCCGAACCGGAACACGTCAACGGCAAGCATTAGACGTTACGGCGGCAGGAATAGGTAAGGCGGTGGTACCAATCCGGGCGAGTCGCTGCAAAACTCTACCACCTTGTAAACCACCTACCACCTAGTTATAAAAATATTTGTATGGCCACTATTAATTATCTAATTTGGTGATTGATTATCAAAAGATAAGACACCAAAAACGGGCCTAAGTACTATATTTAAGCACATTAATCAAAACATTTCTTAAAGTTTACAAATAATCATTAAAGTATATATTTAATTAAAACAGGTAAATTAAATTGAAACTGATTTGCGCTAAACAAAGCATAACAATAGATACTGCCAACTCATTCAAGTTCTTGTCGCTGTGATCGAATACAAATGTAAATAAATGTGACTACTTTAATAGCTTATCCAGGACTTCGTACTTTCAGATAAAATTATTGTCGATATGCAAATGAAAATATTGTTAAAACATTTTTTTGCCGCTAAGATTAATTGAAAAGTCGCTAATTGTATTAGCAACTATTCGTCTAAATGTCATGTAATATCGCACGCACACTAACACCACTACGGCAGAGCTTCCATCTTTTCCCCTAGCTTACGTCATTGTGCCAAAAATAGGTACCTGAATAGTTCATAGATGGCGTGGATATTGTTTTAGTTTACGACATTAATTTAATTAAATTGTGAAGTGCGTCCTATTTAAAACACAATATGCAATCAATGGGATAAGCTGCACTGTTACAAATAGGTTAAAAAAAGATGTGATCGTCATTGCGCTAATAGAATTTCTACTTGACAAAGAAATTTTCTTACTCACACCTTTATAAATCCCTAGTGTCTATTCCGATGCATCCCCGAATGTCGACTTCCCGGTCTCGATTGGACTATGGCGTAGTGGTCGCTGTTGTCCGACACTGACCTATAGAAACATTAGAACAAGCAGTCAGTAGAAACATAGTTAGGTAAAGACAAACAAACAATAATGTACAAATCAAAGTACATTTCTAAGCAACAAGTGTACTGGTTTACATTATACAAAAAAAATCGATAAGTTTGAACCGATGTTCGATGAATGTTCAATAACGCTTATTAAGAACCTTCGGTTAGTTAAGTGGGCGCACTCGGCAGCCGGCCGCGTGTGCGGTATACTGCACCACCGACCTGTCGACGTGCTCGCCGGTAGCGGAAGTACTGGGTGAAGGTATATACACAAGTGGGAAATTACATGAAGCGTGTCTCATACATTTGAGCGCTGGAGCAGGTGCCTGCTTCCTGCAAGCTGTCATTCAGCGAATATCCTTTAAAAGCAAATGCTTACACCCCAATTTTTGGTCAATCACATCGGTGCTTGCCCAGAGTTAAATCTTAAACAATATTTTATCATCGTTGTGTTTGTCGTCAGGTATAGACGAAGTTTATATTTACATAGTGTATGTAGCGTACATTTGGACACCGTTTAGTTATCGAGAAGTAAAATGTATCAAGTTATTTAACAGATCAGGGGGATAAGCATGAGTTATTAGAACAATGTTATTTCAATATCACTAGTTGTCAAAAATTTCTTTTATATGTGGACATTTAGCATCAGGGCAATAATACTGCTAGAAAGGCTTATATCAGTGTCTCAGAGCTATGAATCTACAAAATCACTACGGATCCGATCCATTTGTTACTTTATACCTTTTAATTCACAAACCGACAAAATGGTGCCCGTTACCCACCCACTCTGTGTGCGAAGGTATACCACTTGCCCCTATTATGTTGTACATAATTTTCGTTAAACATGTTACCAAGGTATTTATAATTTCCGGAGTTTTGTAGATAAAAAAAATGTCGCCCAAATTATTTTTCAATACGTGTACCTATATTAAAAATAAAATATAGACCACGAAAAGGTTAGTGCAGGTGCCTGCTCTGTACACTTGTGACTCAGCGGAAACCGTTACCCTTTGCTTTACCACTATCAGAGATTAGTAAATATATTTTCTTTGCCACTATTATCAAGCACAGAATTTTTGTATTTGCAACTGTGAATTGACTCACCCAAAAACATGTAGGTACAGGTGTAACCATAAGCTTTAAATTGCAATAATAATGAACAAAAGCAAAAATGTGGAGCAAATAATGAGTTTGACGTATATTTCATTGATATAATATAACATTAAGTATCTACAAGTAAAAACAGATTCGGAACTCGAGTTCTATTATATCAAAGAAATAATTAGTTATGTGACGGTGGCGTGAAGCTTACATAAAAAGTACACAATATCATACTTAATAGGTTTTATTTACGTTGGACGAGGCTCTGATCGTTAGGCTGGATATAGTTTGCATTGCAATCACTGATACGGTCTTATAACCCACGACAAAATGGTAAGAGCAGAAGTTTGTAAAATTGTTCCTACTTACTAAGTACCTACATGTGATAAAGTTTGTCTGTCAGTGACGCTATGGAGGTTAAGTGGAAGGAGGGGTGATCGTGTAGGTTTTTAGTTATAAATAAAATCTATCTCGCGGTGACATTAAGAAGGATATTAAGTAGTATATTTTTGGAGTAATATTTTTTTATTTCGTGTTAGCTGCTACTGACTTAGATGTTAAAGGTACAAAAAGGATAAGTAATGTTAATAGTGACTTGGTGACCTCTCGGAGCTAACCCAGCGATCAGTGCCGTCGTGTGATGGGGCCATGAGCATTAGTACGTTTAGTTTACCTCGCTGAGTGAATGGTTGAAGATGGGTACCTGCCGCCGCCATATTGGCTGCCGTGCCAACTACGGTACGGGTCATAGTCTTCCACTACTGATGGGTCCTTTTCTATTACCTGTTAACGAATACCTAAGTGAAGGTTTTTGTAAGCCCACAATATTAATTACGTCATGTCTCAGTGGCGTGGTATAAGTGTACCTAGGGCCACGAAACGCTGCCTTTGGTCCTTACTATCTCTTATCACTGGGCTAACCAGATTTGTGTACAATTTACCCATGAGAGCTCTAGCTATATAAAATATATTCGTACCTAATTCCGGGCTTACTTTTGGTTATATTAAAGTTGGTAACATTTAGGCTCTAGCGTTGTGAATCTAACAAGTATGTAACACCACTGAGGTAAAGAGAAGCAAATGTTTCTTTAAATCAATATAAATCCATACTAAGATTACAATTTTGATTATCTATGTGTTAAACTGTCATGGCTATACCTCTGTACCGATTTTGATGAAATTTCATGTACATATATAGTTGAAGACACCGAGTAACAACATACGTTTCTTTTTAAAAGTAGGTAATCAACCCACTAAAGAATATAATGAAGATGAAATTTTGTATAAAAATGGGTGACTTAGATAGTTTTTTTACAATTTTAAACGTGGGCCTACAAATACAATTAGTCACAAAACTATAATGAAATAAAGTATTAAAAAGTTATAGAGGTAGTTTTTGTTAAAAAATTAAACACCTGAAAATAATTAGGTAGAGGTAAGTGGACACAATTATGTAACATGAGCATTAATTGACGGTGATTTGTAAAGTGCATGTCAATGTAATTGGTTTTTAAAAATATTTCCGTCTCTGCCAAAGTTCAATGAAAAGTAATATTTATTGCTATTATTGTTTCTACAAATAGTATCGATACCCATCTACCCATTGCAACATTAATCAATGTTTTATTTAATACCTATGTATAGGTAAGTGTAATTTTATATGTAATTCTGTTTTTCGAATGCTCTGCTGCACTGCAGTATTTTGCAGTTCAATAGAATTTTGAAATGAGCTCCGGGATGATAAGCCTCCGAATCAACTGCGTTCTGCTTTGTAGTACACCAAGTAGGTAATCTACATATTAGACCGAAATACAACAGTGTCAAATGAGACAATGACCGTTTCCATTTACTTTCCTCTGCCATTTTGATCGACTACAGGGGTGTAGTATGCAGCTATATGAATGAGTAGATGTTTTCAGTTGCGTTTGAATGGTTGGTCACATTAGTGTGTCACAACAGTAGATATTTGAAACATACATCAGTCCTCGCACAGGAGCAGGTCATAGCGGTGCAGAGGAAGCAGTTGATGAGCAGCATGACGAGGAACATGACGCCGAGCGCGATGGCGAGGTACAGCAGCCAGAGCGGTCGCACGCCGCTCTCCGCACACGCTAGCGCCGCCACTGCCACACACAAGTACAACACGATAAACGGTACTGCTCTGTCACGTGCCCACCTCTAGACACTAACCTGTATATCTCACTCACACATCAAACTCAGATAATTTGTCTACATTTCTTGAAACACATTTTCTTTGTTCGGTTAGGTCGTACGGAGCCGCGGTAAAATGACAGTCTGCTAACAAACAACGAAGCGACTCCACAGAGACCCTGCCACTTCACGGACAATGTGTGACTCCATAAACGTGCATTTACTTATTTCACAAAGTCAAAATGAACTATCCTCTCGAAATAAATACAGGTCTTCCATACAAACACAAAGCCACCCCACAAATCAAAGTTGTCTTTGAACACAAAATTATTTAGAGCTTTGTCATTGAGTGTTACATTGGTGCAACTATGTATTTCTAACTTAAGATGGGACCATTCTACATCAGTGCTAAAAATGGTGATAGGTACAATTTTTATACTATTTGTCAGAGCGAATGAGATACCTGCACTATCGTTGGGATCTAACACAAAGACTCCGGTGGAAGCGGTCACCGACCCCTCTTCGTCCATCGTTTCTGTACGTCCTTCTGTAGTGCAGTCTATGGGTAAACAGCTGCCTGGAAATCACAATACACCTTATTACGCAACTGTACTGCTAACATTTCAGCAGGTTTGGTCATTTGATACCGAAAAGCGGTAATCCTACTAGTGATCTATGAGCGGTAAATGGTGTTAGATAGAACAATAATTAGTATTTCTTTTCAGTTGAGCTTTGGTTCGTTTGGGTCTGTGGTACAATTTTGCGTCGACTTCCTGATGGACACTACCGCTTCATCTATTTCTGTCCCTATAGCGTTAATGCTCGCCTCAGTCTATTTTAGGTCTAAGGGGTAACCAGTGAACCTATGAAAGATAATAAAAACTACCCTCGCCTACGGCTATCCAAAGCAATTATTTGGACCATTGCCAGTCGTAATGTCCAGAGGCTAGGGGCCTTTCTTACTACCAGGAAATGTATCTGCTCGTCATTTTCTCGGCTTGATTATTTGATTTTCCAATACCAAGACCAAAACCAATACCAAAAAAGTTTTTATTTTTATATACTGACCTTCAAAGTTCTATTTTTATTTCAGAGCGTAAGAAAGAGAAAGAACTATATCTATAGAAAGAGGCATCGTCCACAAGTAACCAACTACGTCTCATTAAAATCGGTGAAACAAAAAAAAATATAAATTTACCTTTGCAGACGCCAACTTCGCACTGTAAGTTGATTTGAGAAGAATCAGGGAACCGGAACATTGACGCTATTAACAACTCTGCTGCGTTGTTATCTTGTTTCACCACCACTGACTGTCTTTTCACTGGACATCTATACATATTAATGTGATAGATTAGATGCTGCTGATTGTTGTAAGACGGACTAACATACAAGCACAATTTCGCATTTACAATATGTATATTGCATGGCTTAAATGCTGCGATACCAGGTATTAGTTATACATACATATCTTGACGCCAAGTCCATTACGTGGTCACAAAAAAAGTTGCGTGACTCCCAGCTTAATACGGACCCAGAGCATTCTAGGTCCAACCAGACCATAATCTTTCATACTTGAGGCTAAACGAGACGATAAAATGATACCTACTCCAGTGCAGGCCACAGGGCCAACTAGCCACCGAGGACATCAGAAGTCTCCATTACACACAGTAAATCCGAGCAACTCTCATCCATTACATCGAACAATTCGTTCATCTTCGCTTCCATTCCCCCCTCTCACATTCCACGTGCCTATTTGACACTCTCCACTCCTCGATTCATCTGTGTGATTCATGGGCTTGGTGTGATGTGTGATGTGTCTTTTCGTACCGACGAGGGCGGATCGTTACGCGTCGCCTCCAGGGAACGCCCTAACCCGCTCGGCGGCACTTTTTCGGGCCAGAATTGCAGTCCAATGGACTGGCAGGGATCGCTACATGTACGTTTCTGATCGATATCCCCATTGATGAGGTATTAGTTATTCTGTTTCTAACTTTCCTACCTATTTAAAAATGTCTCAATTCATTCAAGTCTCAATTTCATATTGACAAATGTCAAACATTTGTCAATATGAAATTAATATGAAACACAATTAAACTCATACAATAATATAAATTACTTATATTATGCCTACGTAAAAGATGCTGTCTATTTTTGTATTCGTACGTACGTATGTATGTATGCAGCATATTGTCTAAAAATAACGCAGGCTTTTTGTATAAATGTAATTAAGTGTTTGTTCCTATTTTATTAATTGTATTACTTATTTTAATATGCGTTTTATTTTTTTGTCTATGCGTCTAGCGTCTAGCCACTGACTAGGAGCTACTTAATAATATGTTAACGTGAGAATTTGTGTTTGTTTTTCGTTCACGTCGCGACGGAACTGCATATTTTTTGCGTATGGAGGTAGAAGGCTGGAGAAGTGGAGGCTGTTTTTATCCCGGAGTCTACCTAGCCCCGAAGAAAAAGTTACAAAATATTTTTTTCGTATTCTTAATTTCCAAAAACTTGTCTATTCTACTACTTACCCTCGGCTATCTAAAAGGTCCACGCTACTATTTTTCATATTGAATGCCACACACTTTCTCAATCTGATGCCATGAGATCCTGCAAAATGAAACATTGAATAATTGTTATATGTGCATTAAGTACTATTATTACAAAATAGTATGAGTAGGCGATTGGCAGCACGCTTACGCCCTACCTCAGTAGATGTCAAGAAAGTGTGAAACCTTTCCATCGCAACTTGTCGACTAGTGACCAACTTGTCTTGTCGTCGACTAGTTATCTGCCCATAATCAAAAGCAAACACTAAAGTGTTTAAATGTACCTTATGCTTAAAAAAGGGTTCATCCCTTATTATTTAGTCTGGGTGTTTAAGGTATTCTGATAAATGTTTATGTATTTTCTTGTATTATTATCGTTGACTTATTCCCATAACACAAGCGTGTAATTTGCTTACTTTCGGGTTAGATTCAATTTGTGTTACTTGTCCAGAAATATTTATTTTCTTTTGAGTTTGTGGACCGATACTGCTAAAACTGAATTTTTATTTTATTAACGATTAAGTATTTATTCATTTTTTATTTATTTTGGAAGATATGAGAAGCCATATGATATGGATTAGATATACTATTCCGTCGAGAAAGTACCGGGAAGAGTCAACAAACACAAACTGTTATTCATCAAAATTTATTTTATCACTTCCAAAATGCGGTCCTTTAGAAATGATTTACTTACGCCAACGAATAATCAAATCAACAAAATATTGTTTAAAGGCTGTTTTTTTCTCCTTTGTCTTTTATTCTCCTTTATGTCTTCAACCGATTGAACACGGTTGCCACGAAGTGGTAATTTTAGTTTAGGAAAAAAAGAAATCAGCTGAAGCCATATCTGGTTAATTGCTCGATGGTATGTTTTTAAAAGTTTGGTTAAATATTCGTCCACATTTATGGCCTTTTGCAGAGGTGCATTATCCTCCTATCCTATAAAAAGGCCACAGATCTGGCCTTTTTCTTCGAATTTGCTTTCTTAAACGCCACAGAACACTCAATTAATATTCGTTATTTATCGTTTGACTTTCCGGCAAGATTTCTAAGTGAGGCGGCTATCTCTCTCAAAGTTGAATGAGGATTTTTAGTCCCTATTTCCTTCACTTTCGCGATGTTAACTTTCATTTCAGACGTTGATGGCCTTCCAAAGAGCGAGACAAATCTTCCATCACATCTCACCACTACTCATATCACTCATAAGTACGAGTTTTTGATAAAGTCTATTAACAGTAAGCCTTCTGTAATGTTTTTATTGACTCCGAACACGACATTCCATTGAAGATTCAAAATTCAAGACAAAATCTTTGTTCGATGCCTTTATGCATTATAAAATTCGCTATGTACACTAAATACGTTATAACTAAAAACAGCACTATGTTTAATATAAATAACAGATGCAACTCAAACTCCGCGTCAAAATGGAAAACAGTTGTGCCAATCTAACAGCAGTAAAAAAACAGAAATAAAAAACAGAAATTTGAATTTAGGACCATAAACAAATAATCCATTCTCGATGCTTTTTTTATTGAATATGTATGGAATAGGTTTTAAGAAAATTGATAGAAGAAGGCGTTACTTTGCGGAAATCCATGCTTAAATCTAAATAAAATTATTTAATTTGAAATTTTCCGCTGAAAAAGCGGTTTAAGGAATAGGTTTTTTTTATTAAGAGGTAAATATTTGATATGATGGCTTGTGTTAATGTGTCTACTGTTATTCGCGTTGATGTCCCAGCGATAATTGGTTGCCGTATCCGACCTTCCAGAGCTTGCCTTGCGGGGAAGAAGTAATAAATTGCCACTCACCATCGGGTTTACTGATTTCAGCGCGAAGTGTGTAAGGCATCCCGTAGGCCGCGTTTAATACTTTCCTTCCATCAGAGTTGAGCAACCGTAATGATACGAGGGAGGTTTCGTTCCTGAATAACAAATGAAACACCATGCATCTCAGTTCCATGGGTGGGGCATACCTGTCTAAAAACTATGCTTTATTGCATTTGTGAGATATGAAATACAACTTTTTGGTAAAGAGTGTATCGGTGTTTTTGTATATCAATAACTAGCAGTTTCACGCAGCTTCGCCTGCGTAACTTGGCTTCTACTATACCGATTTGGATGAAACAAAGCCTATGTCACTCGTGGATAATGTAGCTTTCGAATGGTGAAAGAATTTTTAAATTCGGTCCAGTACTTTTTGAGCTTATTCCTTACAACCAAACAAACAAAGTTTTCCTCTTTATAATATTAGTATGATATCTAAAGTATTTAGTTAAAACTTTAATACGTCGAGGCATTATAAATTAATATTAGCTCAGCTTACACACAAAATTTCTTTTCTGTAAGACCCGAAGAAGTACCTACTAAGTATAAAGTGAGTTTTGATGATAATAACAATAAGTCAGTAATGAAATCGGGGGTAGGTATATAGTTTTAAATAAAATCTGAAGTATTAGAGCTACACATATGGACATTTTAAGATTAAAACATTTTGTTTATCTAGTCTATTCAATCTCAATTTATGAAATGCTTCAAGAAAAATTCACTTCACTTTGCTCTTCTTAGTCAAGCCACTCCTATGCCTACAGATTCAAATATTTTTTTTTGTGTAGTAAAGAAAGTCAAACAAACATACATATTTCTTAAGAAATGTCAGAAGTGTTTGACCGTGGCTGAGATCTCATACCTCTTACGTCATATTCACATTCTATCGCATTGTGATAGGCAACAAATTTGTGATATGTCAAATCTACAAACCACTAGGGTTCTATAAGTAGCTATAGCAAATTTTTACCTAGCGTTCCTAAATCCAGCCTTGCCACATGTGATGATGAATATTTTGTCGTCAGCCAGTTCGAGTGTTTTGTGCACACGGACCGCCAGCCGCAAGGATTTCTCATCAGTCCTCTGTTGAAAGAAATTCCGGAAATCATGTTCGACATTATATAATATCAGATTTGAGTTTTGAGTCGATTGCTTATGAATTACTGTCGATTATTTTGACAAGTATCGGTTAAAAACTTGCATGCAGTTAAGAAACCTGGGTTATGCTGCTTCTGTAAATAGAGTTTTGTAGCTATTGGTGTGCTAAAGTACAGCACAATTGCTGATGACAAGATGTCCTAATTTATGAGTTGAAGATTCCCCGCGTTTGTGCCCCATGTGCTATTCGACCTGTTGCAAGTGTATTCATGACCGCGTGATACCAATACTTCATTTAATAATCTAAATACATGAAAACATAATGATGTCTGGTCTGGGAGTTGGGACACAAAAAAATACTTGACATCTTGGCTCGGAAATGGCCAGATGACGGTTTGAAGACAAAAACGTAGCTGCAGTTCAGAATTTTGCTAGACAAGCTTAGATGAGACGAAGAGAAGAATAATTGGAAAGTACGAGGGTATGTTTTCTATGATTTCTCTGGGCAGAAAATTTAAATCTTGATGTTAAACTTACGTTATCCAAAAACACCCCGCAGTAGTTGGGCGAGCCGGGCGGCGCAGTGAGACTGATGTCGAACCCAACAGATTCGGTCCCGTTGCCCGTGGCCATACACGCGGGGGTTCTGGAAACAATATTAAAGGCATGTCTTCATTAATGGACTAACATTACTAATGCGTAACCGATTTGTACAGGACATAGTTAACTTACCGACATTGAGTAAGTAAAAGGTATTTTGCCAATAATTATTCGTTGGTTCCGTTTTTTTTGGTGTAGGGTTGCTTGTCTGTTAAGCTGTTCTTATAGGTAGAAGTGACATTAATTAACATTACCACCTCTGTGACCGTGGCTAGTGGTTTTTACTGCACCGATTTTGATGAAACAACGCCTATGTCACTCAGGGATAATGTAGCATTCTAAGGGTGAAAGAATTTTTGAAATCGGTCTAGTAGTTTCGGAGCCCATTCATTTCAAACAAACAAACAAAAAAGCTTCTTTATAATATTAATTAGTATAGACATAGGTACGAGTACATTTACTGCCATGTTATCTCTGCACTATTTTTTATTTCTGCAATATTTTCGTATTTTGTGTGGTTAGCCGGCGTATTTTTCTTATCAATAAAAAATGGTAGAGGTCCAATATAAATGTATCGTAATATTGAACACTATTTACCTGTATTCCCGAGCGTGAGCAATCCCGAAGAATGATTGGTTGAAGTCGATCTTAATGGACATCACATCGGACTTGCATGTCGCTGTCACTACTGGCGTAAAGTTTCCATTGCTGTCTATACTCTGGAACAAATATATATTAATTAATGCTTAGTGCAATATGACACTGGTCAAGTCAAAAACTTGTAGCCTGTACAATCTGGATTGTATAGTCGCGTTTAAATCTGTTGTTCGCTTTTTTGTTTTGTTAAGTTTAGTGGTTTTGTCGACATTTCAGCGACTGCAAAAAAGTAGGCTATATGTTTTTATGAATATGGTACGAGTGCATGGTTTATATTTTTTTAATCGACTGAGTACTGTCATAAGATTATCATTTACAAAAAGACTTCTCGTTCCCGGCGTACCAACACCTCCCGGTGGTCATGTTATGATGGAATATAGTTAGTAGAGTTTAAACATTAAAATATTAAAGGCCAAAATTTTTTCCAAATCGGATTAGCAGTCTTGAAATCTAGCGAAAAAGTTTTTGTATATGTTAAATCTATCTATAAGATACTTTTTTCCATTCGACAGTGAGGAAACTAGGAAGAACATTTTATATTTTCCCATACAAACTGAACAGGTGGAACGAAGTTCGCCGGAGTAGCTAGTAGGTAGATAATAAAGCTGAAAGATACATAGATTGCAATCTGCACCGGTCTGCCGATAGTGCATTATCGTACATTGGAAGCGGATTCTTAATGGGTCGGAATCCTTATAGCTGAGCAGCCGATACAACGTACCCTGGGGTCAGCGCTGGCCGACGAGCGCGCACGACCACAACGACACGACCACCTCGATGGCTTCCTATGATTAAGTACTACAGATTGACCGTTTCTGTCGCATTCATAACATGTACCGGGCTATTGTTATAAACGGGAAATACTTGGTTATATAACTGACAATTTATAAAATTCGCTCATTGTAACTTTTGTTAAGCGGTTCATTTTGTTATTTACTACGGCCTAGAGTTTTGTGGAGTTGTGACCAGATTGGTACCACCTCTTTACCTATTCCTGTCGCCATAGCATTAGGGCTTGCTCTTGTCTGGTACCGGTTCGAGCGTAAGTTAAGACACTAGACTCAGGTTTATAATACACCATTGACGTCTTTAGTGTCTACCTTAGGCGTGTTTGTTTGATTATCTTCTAATCTCATCCAAACTACTAAGCTACTTGATCAATAAATTACACAGCAACACTCCACAATAAAATAAAATCTAAGTTAGGATACATTTTCACTTTCATACATTGAAACTAAATCTATCGGGTCGTCTCTAACGGCCAATGTTAATAATAGAATTCAAAACATACAAACATATC
>DVZK01000316.1:0-12640 GCA_018236665.1 Calephelis perditalis | reverse complement strand
GCAGGAATAGGTAAGGCGGTGGTACCAATCCGGGCGAGTCGCTGCTAAACTCTACCACCTAGTCAGAATTCACGGTGCTAGTGACGGTGAGTCTTTGCTCGCCTTTTACGAGCTGCCTCGCAAGGAAGGCCAGGCACGAGGGAAAAATTTGGGCGAATAAAAAACACAGCAAACTATTTTTTTAATTATTATATATGAAAGTTGCGCCAGACTGGCTAAACGTCTTCAGGACTACGCTAGGACCACAGATAAAGTGCAGAATACGTGGCTGACAAGAATTATTGTAATAGTAGAAATATGTCCAATTCTCGAACATTTCACGAAGATACCTACCTACAATCGTTATTTATCTACCTAAAAGCTATGTGCGAATCACGGTGCGAATAAAAGAAATTGTTAGCAAGTGTTGCCTGTAATTGAGATAAAAAATCCTGCGTAAATAAGTTTCATTTCAAGAAAATTCCAAGAAAGTTTGGGGAGTTTAGAAAAAGTCGTAATATATAACATTTGATAAATAAGCAAAACGAGGGAAGGGCCGAAGAAAGGATGAACTTACAAAGAAATTTTTTCTCCAACTTTATTTTCTCGTACGCTGTTTTATCTTATTACGAGCCTAATAAATGCTATCTTATTTTGTCCTGATACAAAATTCATAAATAAATACTGTTGTTTAAGATAAAAGAATTTCTTTTTCTTACCTAAACGAAAAGTCGAAGTCTTTTCTTACCTAAACGAAAAGTTATAGATCAGTCGGAGAAAGCGTTTTTACTTATAAAATACGATTTTTGCTATGGTAAAATTAAACTATAAAACAGGTATAAATTTTGATAATAAGGAACTAGCTGTTGCTTGCGTGTTTGCCCCACTAGAATTATTTTGCTCTCCATTAAAAAAAATTGGAATGACAGGAATAATTGCGAAATAAGTCTAACTAATTTCGATGCTAAAATAATAATAATAAATAAATTAATATCCCTGGACAAGTTACACAAATTAAACCTCAACCCAAATTTTGCAAATTACATGCTTAGGTTACGAGTCAACGATATTACGAATCAAATAAGTAAAAGAATAAATTTAATAAACACTCAGACTCGGAAATGCAGACATCTAAATGTTCATCACATCACACACGTCGGGATTTGAAGCCAAGCCTTGCAGTTGGTCGGTGGTCCGGTTGGTGGACTTGACTTTATAAGGTTTAGGGTTCTATCCCCGGGTCGGGCAGCAAAAAGAAAATGTATTTTACCAATATTCTCATAAATACAACGTTACCCGGGAACCCATCCCGGGTGTGTCCAGTTGGCGATAGGTTTGCCTACTATCAAATTGAAGTACCTACTTAGTTTTTTCGGCTAGTCTTGGGTGCTCTGGTTGTACGACTACCTAGCTCTTCATGGATACAGGCGTGAAATTACTTTTATTACATGTATTATAATTGTTTTTTTTAAATAAGTAAAATCGGTTACGCTTTTTTGATGTGAAAACGAAAAATACCTAATCAAACACGTCTTACTGATAGTATATGATTAACATCATACGTTAATACTCTGTGACTATCCCTAATAATGAAACACATCTGACTATCTATGATTAACACTCGGCTATCTGTGACGTCGTCATAATTAATCTTCAAGTATCTATGTTACAGCCAATGTAATAAATTCGGACGTTATAATATATTAGGCACCTATAGTGACCAGAAAAAAATAACATCTACCCAATTTAGACAAAGTAATAATTGACAAGGCGATAATCATATCTACTAATTACCGAGCAATTTAAAATATTTTGGAAGAAAGAATAAAGTAATAAAACAAATATTATGACAAGAAAAAAATACTGTAATCAGATTTATTAGAGATAGAGCGGAGTCGAGTAGCTCTTGGTTTGCAACTATTGTTTTTCTGTCATTATAAAAGAAAATAACCATAACGCATCCGTTTTCCTATTTGAGTATCTCTTTGGGTATTGTTTATATTATTACAACATTTTATTTACTTAGATACAATTAAGAATTTTATAGAATTCCTAATCTCACACGGTTTTTATTTCTTATGACATATCTACTTTTTATTTGATATACTTGTTAGGTTAGGTTGAGTGGCTATTAACATTATTTATAAATTTGACTAACTTCGGCCTTGGAAATTTGTAATTCGAATCACTTGGAGTGAATAATTTATCACATTGTCTAGACAGTTTTGATATTATACTACATTGACTAGACTTTATGTATAATAACTATTTAAACAGTATGATCGTAACATCTACATACATATTTATACTGTACACAAAGCAAAGCCTCAGTCCTGGCAGTCTATGATTAACACCTGACTAACATCCGACTACCTGAGCTTGTCAAAATTAATCTGTTCTTCAATTTTCCATTCACATGCAAACATGATGTCTCAAGTCAAGGCTTCCGCAAATTCCAATTCATAGTCCGCCTTGACTTAAGCTATCAAGACGGTCCGTTCGCCACGTCTCTATTCAGCAAGACCCCTTTCTCTATACAGGAACATGATGTAGAGCCACTGGATGTTTCCCTTTTGAAGTAAAAACTTAGAACTTCCTTAAAAGAATATATGAGAATATAGTACCTAGTCGATCTAGTTTTTTTGTAGAAATAAATGCAAAATAAATGGATTTGATAATTTGACCTACAAAGTGTTTGGCCCAGTACCAATCACATACAATTTAGGTTACACATATCTAAATGATAATAAAAATATTTTGGATTACAATTTCCTTTTTTTCTGTAACATGTTTAATGTACAGTTCTAAATTCTAAACGATTTTTGAAAATATTTGATTTGAATAGGTATTTACTGTCTGCGACTTAGCCTGCATTTTATAAAGTTGCTCTGTAATCGATACCTAAATTATTTCTGCTCTAAATTCATTCAAAACGGTTCATCCATTTTGACGCGAAAACGGAACATACATAATATGAACACATGCTTTCGCCTTTTTAATGCAATATTTTTGTATGTTTATCACAAAGCTCTTTTAGCACCTTCTATAAATTTTATCTCCATGTGTTTGTACACATTAAGTTCTACATAGGACACAGCACATAAATCACAAGGAGCAATCACCAGGTAAGAGCATTGTTTTAGAGTTTAGACACTTATTATTGCAACACAGTGTTACCAATACTCATAAACAGTTTACCCTAAAGTTAATTTAAAATCTCCTAAATTCACCACAGTCCCTTGAAATCCGCTAATTTTTTTTGCAAAAATTATGAGCAACCATTCACTATGCTGCAATGGAACTAATGATTTTACATATTATTTTACTTATTAAAAATCCCTGTAGGGGTGTGCTTTAGGATTTTTTTATTAGTCACATTAACATTAAATTTCCAAGAAGTCAAATCCCGTTTAATTTTACTTAAGTTTGGGGAAAACCGTGTTGTAACTTCCTATTCGTAGCTTTATTCATATTTATGTGGCCCAAATTAAAACTTCCCTTGATAGAATATAGGCCAAATTACATGTAAGACAACTAGTGGGTATCAGGTATAAATTTGGCAGGTTTTGGATTGTAAATATGCAAACGAACTGGTTGGAAGAGTTTCAAAGCGTCTCGCCCGGTTCGGTACCACCGTCTTTGTCTCCCGGGTCGAAGGGTAAGGTAGCTGGTAAACTTACTTTTGCTTGAGGACTAACATCTCAGCCTTAGGTTGGCAACGCACCATTACCACAACCTGAGGCTGGGATGTAAAAAAGTTTAAATCTTCATGTATATATAAACTTAGGCTAGGTTACCATCTATACCTCAAGTGCATTCTGACGAACACTGACTTTATAGGAAAGATTTAGGAGGTGATAACGATTCGGATGAATCGCTGTAAGACTCTCACTAATGCCCGGTTCCTATATTCAAGAAACGAGTCGTTTTGCTTATGAAGTATGTTTAATTAAGTATTTTGTACGAATAGTGAAAAATCTAACTACGGTCGTTCGTTATCGACTGTTAACTAGAAACATTTTGTCTAACTATGAGCAACGTTTCGTCACTTTTAGGCAAACTACCAATGGTTGTACCAACGGATATCGTTTCGTTGATTATATGAACCGATCTCTTGTTATATAGAAAAAAACATCTTCATGCCCATATCCCTGAAGGGGTAGGCAGACGCACAACCAGGGCACCCATGACTAGCGACACTTTGTCCCGCAAAGTGATAGGTGGCAAGCCTATCGCCAACCGGGCACATTCCAATCCCGAGCAACATTTTTGAATTATTGGAAAAACCCAAGTTTCTTTTTGTTGCCCGACCCGGGATTCGAATCCAGGACCTCATGCAGTCAAGTCCAACAACTGAACCGCTAGTCAGTCTGTCGCCTCTGTGGTCTTGTTATATAAATTGCAGAATATCAACTTCGATACCCAGTATACAATATGTACCTACCCATGTCTTTATCCACACAGCCGCTAATTAGTATCTTCACACTCATATCCCCGAATAAGTAAGTAGAGGCACAACCTGGGCAGTGGGCACCCACGATTAGCCGAATATACTTGTCTACAATGTGATAGGTGATAAAACATATCGCCACCTGGACACTTTATTTTGAGTTCATTTTCCCCGGGAACAGAATTCGGAACCTCGTGTATGTCAGTTTATTAGCATAGCCTAAAAACTCGTATTTTAAAAAGCGCAATTCAGTTGTACCAGCTTCTTATTTGAAGAAGTCATTTAGAAAATGAATCTCTAAAACTTGATAAATACTAATGATCAAAATGGAATTGGATTATTTTTTATGGGGCAATCCTTTATCCATACTAGACAATTTTTTACCTCACCTACAAAAGGTCGACTCAGCGATGTAGCGGTCTGGTGTGGAACATGACTCCATGAGGCCCTGGGTTCGGTTGGACAACAAAAATAAAAGGTTTTCTAATTTTTTAATAAAAAACAACAATGCTTGGCATTGAATATGTCTGGTCGGCGATAGGCTTGCCACCGAATCTGCATTGTGGGACTTAGAGTTTTTGACTAGTCGTGGGTGCCCTGATGGTGCCTCTGCCTACTTCTTGGCGTGTTGGGCGTGAAGATACCTAGCAAAGAGCTGCATTTTGAATTTTAATTTCCTAATCTCAAATATTGCTATTTTTAGACATCCTTGCATTTTATAAAAACATGACAAAGGCACAGTGTCATGCTTGCGTATGTCGAAGAGTTTATCTATTTATACAGACGCTATTTTGAGTTGTTGATCAGTAGTACTATTCCTGATGAAAGGCTCTAATTTTCATCGTTTTTTTATCAATCTTTTTGCGCTGATTACTCATTTCACTGTCTGCCAACCCAATAAGGGACTTGGTGTGAAGATATGTATGTAGGAATGGATGTACTCATTACAACTTTAAGAAGGTAACATTGTCCTTGTCATTGGGGCTTATTTAACAAAAAAAAAAACAATTCGAGTTCATTTGACATAAATTTTATTTCATCATATACATTATGTATAATTTTGCGAATCCACCGTGTCTGAGACGCAGCGCGGGGTTATTCATTTACAAAATAAACATCGCCTACGAATTCTACTAATTACATTCACACACCGTCCCGCCAGATTGCGTTTGCCATTTTTATTGCAAAAATAACATTTGCTATTGCGGTATCAATAGCATTACAATTCACGAAAATGCAAATTAAGAAAACATTTCCAAAAGACATTTCAAATTTCGCTTCAAAGATCATACTTAAGTGTCCAATAGAAATATAGTTGCCATATTTTTACTTATGTTTAAACAGATACAAAATAGGTTATTACAAAAAGGAACAATTTGAACATAGCTGCACAAAAAATACATTAAAGAACACATGGTTAATTAGTTAAATCAGTCTTTTAAATACAAATTAACACATCAAATGATGATTGAACACAAATGAATAAATTATGGTTGAACTAACACTCTTTGTACTACACAATGGAATTAATTACATTCAGCACCTGTTATGGCATAATGGACATTTGAGTATTTACGTTTAACAATAAAAAAAACAAAATGGCGCTAAAACATATCAATCATTACAAAAATCTAAGACTGTAAAAATACAAAAATGTGCTATCAACAACATTGCAGTTATTATTAAAGGTCATTTAATTAATTACATTTAACATTCCATCCAGTAACATTTTCAAAATAAAGCAAAATTAAAATGTTTAATATAAAAATTAACTAGGTATTATAAAAGTATTTTTATCGAAGTACATAATATGTAGTAGGTAAGTGTATTGGAAATCACACGACAAAAAACATCAAGACGACAAGAAAGACAAACCAAATCTTATTTTAATTGTCGCTAAAAATGACAAATGAATTTAACATTAGCTTCCATTTTAAGTCGTGACATTCTGACACACGCAGTTTGGATAATGTTACAATATACAAAATAATATTATTCGAGTCAAAAGACGCCACAATATAGTCAAAAAATAAAAAAAACATGTAAAATGTGATATTTTGTACAAATGAAGATTATCTACATGAAAAATAAAAACATTGAACACGGAATGAAGTCATAAAGCTGATAGAGATTATGAAGAGGCGAAGTAAAACGGAAAATCCGTTAAATAAACTAGCGTGCAAGCGAGCAGGCTACAAATGCGATTCTTCAACGAGTATTAAATTTTTCCTATAACCTCAATTTAACAATATTCTCAATAATTCTACGTATTCGTATTTATCGATATTACTTATGGTTTGATTACGACTACGTACACGATTGGCAGTTGCTATCGACTTATGTCAATCTTGATGTCATTCATTCACCATAGACTATGTAAATTATTTACGAGGCGCAGACCAATCGATACATTTCATTGTCTATGGCCCTTTAGACAGAGTAAATTTAATTTAGATTTTAGACATCATATAACTAGTTTAGAAGCTCAACTTTAACTTACATGTAGGTCGATACAAGTAGATATAGATTGTATAAAACGAGTGGAAAACCTAAGAAATCTTATTTAGATACCTAGGCAAGGGTTACTGTAAAACAATACTACACTTAAAAATAACTTACGATAGTGTGATGTGTTTCGATCACCGACAAAATGGCGACGTAAAAAGCGCGAAAAATCAAAGCAATGCAATGACGCTCGATTCATGATTTTAACTTGCCTGTGTTAATAAGTGACCTGTCTCGTTTCATTTGGACACTCCATTTTTAAAATCATCGTAAAACTCCTATTAACGATCAACACACCGACAAATATTTTTCTACCTAACAATAGATATGTTATCAAATCACCGTCTTTTCCAATGGGAGGCAGTGACTTAAAATACTTACACTAATCAAAAGCAATCTATGGTTATAGCGAAAATCCTTAATAAAACTATAGACAACTATTTCTTTTTTATGTCAAAAATAGGCAAGGGATTGAAAAATAAATTCTTGATTTCAAATAAAAACTATTTACATAAAAATTACCAACTACGCACAAGACAGTTTTCACACGACACAGCCGATTCGTCTAAGTTTTGTTATATTGCAATGAAAGTTTACCACAATATATACTACTTAACATATTTAACACCCGATATGAAAAATAAATTTCTAATTACAGCTGCAATAACTATTTATACATTATACAGTATCATGTCGTGTCAACATTTCAAATTGAATATCTTACCGCGTATTAAGTCTCCAAGCGCACTGTGTTCTTCTAATAAATTTTATTTTTAGCAAATAAAGTTTTTCATGGCGTAATAAGATATTTTTAATATATTTTCGAAACTCTCTTACTATATTTAATGCGATAGTTTTAACCTTTTGACCGCCATCTTTTTTAAATGCGTTAAATTCGTTATCTTTGTTCCGTTTAAAAAAACGTTTTAAATATTTCAAAGTAGCATACGAGCTTCCAGTTTATTTAGTGAATGAGATGCTCAGAATATTTATATTAAATAATAATTAAAAAGTTTTTTGTTTTTAGAAAATATCTTTCTTTTATAGTTTTGTTAGTATGACGGTCAATAGGTCATAGTACTGTTCCTATAGGATAAAAATAGCATGAACAGCTGCATATAAAGTTTCTATCTATGGTAGATATAGGGATATTAATGTTACCCTCTTCACAATCATGATTACACTGGTCGTAAATATACATCATAAGTAACTTTTCCTAGGCACTCATACATGTTAAGCCTCTTAGTATACTGAACTAATTGTAGGTACGGTCAGTCAGATTAAAAAAGTAGTTTCCCGGAACCCCATTTAGGAAATGTAAAGTGGATTGTATACTAGAGGTATTTTGGTACAGTCACCTACATCAACGTTTAGTATTTATAATCTTTTCTATGTATACATTTTAATATTGACGTAGAAAGCCGAATTTAAATAACTATATTTAAGAAAATTAAGTAGGTATTAAAGATATATTTAATGATAAAAGTAATATCTACTAGTCTAATTTAAGCTATCTGAAATCTGTATACAATTATAAAAATTAAGGAGAAAAAATAATAAGAAGGTATTCTGAACTAAAAAATGGAGGTATCCTAAAACTAGTGCATTTTAAAAAAACATTAAATTTTGTTTTGAGTTAATGTTTAGTTATTAATATTTCCTTCAAAACTCGATCTTTACGTTTATAATGTAAGTGACTGTCTTTTATTTATATAACAAGATAATCCTACTTCTGATTACTACTACTTCAACGGCAAAACATTTAAAACAGTTTGAATAATTTCAATATTAAATGGTCAGTTTTATTTGCAAAAGATAGCAACAGCTAATTACTCAAAGGTACAATTGGCTTTAGTTTATCTGTATTCGTGCAAAACACTCAAATTTTTACAGAAAAATACACAGCCCTAGTCTTTTCGTTATTGTATTCATACGATTTTTGTTACAGATAACTTACTTATTGTGTACTACTGTACTTATTGTGATTTATGAAATATAGAGTGCAACTCAAATACATTAACAAAAATGCATTAATATATTCAACTATTTTTTTTATTAAAAAATAAGTTATTGAAGTAACCTATTTTAAAGAATTTATAAAAGTTTTTGTGTAAAGGTATTATTGCTAATTTAATCCGTATAAAATATTTCTATTTTATACTTCCATGTTTAAATGATTTTAAATCTGACATTGACATATCAAGTACGTTTAGATCTTGATTTAAAGTAAAAAAATATGTTAATGGATGTCTTAAGTGGCTATTTATTAGCCAAAAAGTAATAAAACATTTTTTTAAATTTCATTTAAAAATGCTTACTTTACTTGTCTGCACGATAAGCCTTTCAAGTGTAATACTAAAAGGGATTTTAGATCAATCAGCCTTTGGTTGCTAGAATTTGAAAATTGTAAAACTCAAGTCAAGTCAACAAGTCAAGAAAAAAAAGGTATTTTTCCATTTTCTTTATTTAGTCTAAGACCTATAGCTGTGCTGCCTTATCTGTCATAAACAAATTGTACCTTTGAAATCTAACAATGTGCCATCATTATGATAAAACTAAAGATATTAGCGTAGTAATGGTAATAATAAATAGGGCTCCGTATTGTGTTGTGTTTAGACGAGCAGATCTCAGCGTCAGTTGGTGTAGTGGTCGAAGGAGCCAAGGTACTCCAGGGCGGCGCGGTAACAAAATTCGTACTGGTCCTGTAGAAATAAATAATCGTTAAATCAATTCCAAAATCCAATCGCGATTTTGGACCCAATATATTATTTACTTATTTTTATAGCATAAATACAAATATGAGTAGACTGATGAAATACCAAAGTGATAACCATGCGTTGCCAGTATTAGGGAAGGAAATTCAGCCTCTTGTGAAAGTTTACTGATTACTCTTTCCTAATTTCTTAAAAAATGAAACAAGAGAATAGCGAGAAGGTTTTTTGGTAAGGAAACAGAATAAAGTCAGACTATAGTCTGAGTAGTTGAAGAACTTGGCGGTAACCCAGTTAAGGCATGACCATAGTCATGTCAGTGGCGGTGTTAGGGTTAGATACAAAGGGGCGCCGGTACAAGGGCTAATTACAACTCGTACGAATCAACTGAGCACTCCGTTGGAATGCGACCCCTACCCGTATTCGCCGCAAGCGCTCAGTCAACACCAAAAATGATAAATAATTGAAAAATGGCAAATGACACACCGCGAGGTACACAGTTAATTCGTACGTTTTGTACGTAAAATTTGATCACATAGGAGTATGAGTAAATAATAAATAACATAGTATATGCACCTAATCGGCAGGTTATATATTTCGCCCAGAGTGCTCGTAGTGTTAAAATTGATATTAGTCACAGTAATAGTGACAAATACACCAACGCTTGCTTCTTGCTGCTAAGTTTGCCACATGCATCATAAGCTATTTTTTTTTGTTTTGACTAATATGCTGATAACTGAGGTTGTGCAAATATATGAATTTACGATATTTGTTAATTTCCAAAACACGACTATCACTGGATCTCGAAAATCGATCAGATTAATGATATTCGCACGATCGTATGGGCATTGTTATGGGCCACAAATAACAACCACAAAGGCATATACTCGTCGAGCCATTCCATTAAAAATAATTACCGCCCAATATTCCCTATTTACGACATCTGTAGCTCGTAGCTCTCTCATGGCTTTTTTGGTGAACGTCACGATGGCTGACCCAATCGAGAATAATTATTTTACGTAAAATCTCTAAAAAGGAGGAGGTTCTTTTTTGTATGTTTGTTACGCGATGTCACGGCCAATAAGAAACCAATTTTGATGGTTATGTTTGAAGACAGGTGATTTTGATGTGCTACCGTATTAGTTTTATCATGATACGACTACTGATTTTACTATTAGGATTTTAATAAAAGAATAATCAAATCTCGACGAGGTACCTATAGAAATAGTTGGAGTCGGTTTCGGATATCTACTGCGTTTAGTTATTTTATTTACTTTATTGTCCACAAATATATTTTGGGAGAGTGTCAAAGGCGTTCTTAATGAAATGCTATACGCATTTTCTCCCAGTCCAACCTTTAGGCAAATAGAGACACAATTTGTGTCTATAAAAGAACTAACAGAATTACTAATTAATTACACTAATCTAATTAAATAAATCGATATATGGTAATTAATTGATATTTTATGATACTATAGATATTAAATCAAGATATTACAAGCTTTTTAGTTAAAATGTTTTGCGATTTTGCCTGACTGCTTTTCTGACTGAACTGCTATTCTGGGATGCCAGATCATGATGATGACTTTCATCGGTTCGGCAGTAAAAGTATATCTCAAATAATAATTATTATTGAAGCGAAAAACTATAGATATTGGTAGATCCTATACTTCTTATCGTCGGCGCTTGGTCGAATTCAGTTTTAGTCATAATTTATCAATTTACTGCTACTAGGCTAGTAACGCCTAACGTTGCTTGTATAGCTAAGCAGGTTGGTTAAAAGAAAATAATTAAAAACAAAACTTGGAAAGAACAAGCAAAATGGTAGACTCGAACCGTTTCATACATAAACGTAGACTAAAATACTTCAAGTTTGAACCTTATATTATAGTTTTCATTACACTGTGTTACAGACTACAAGATCAAATAAATTTAATCATACTTTGATCTTTTATTAATAAGACTGCGTACTTAAACAGTACCAATTAAAAAATAGAGAAAAATACATAAAAATATAAAATAGAAATATAAAATAAATATATCGAAATGTAACCTAAAATTAAAAATCTCGAGTCGATCAGTTTTATTGACGAATATCAAAGGAATTTGAATGCATGGAATAAAAAATAAAAAGCTTCTGTCAACTGACTGGCTGGTTGATCAATTTTAATAAAACTGGCTTCAACTGTTCCAATTAAAAGGTCCAAACAAAATTCCAGGACGTGGTGTATACACTCCGTTTAAAGTTTATCGTTTCTGCTTTTAACAACCAATGTTGTACATAGGGTGCTTGCAAAGGAGGCTTGAAAGGTAATTAAGGGTCATAACCACGGATCGAAAAAACATTAAATCCAAATAAATTATTTATTGTTATTATTTAATTTGCAATTTTCCGCCAAAAAATTGTATACGTATTATGGCGTGACAAAACAGGAAAAATAGTGCGCTATGGATGACCTACTACTAGTGTGCAGTCGAATTCTCCTGATGATGTTTCGGTTACGAAGCGAAACGTGGGTTGAGCTTTTAGTAGTGTGTGTATTTTTGATGCTAATAAAACAGTTTAGTGGTGTGTGTTGTGTGGAGCTGGATATATTTGGGGGTTTTTTGCTTCCAGTAAGTCCAATTCATTCATACACCTTCATTGATTACACCCAGGGCCGGATTTAAACTCAATGCCGCTCCTGGGCACCGGAAAAATATCCGCTCTATTACTAGAATTTTATTTAAGGGGTTCCCCTTAAATAAAATTCCCCCTTAAATAAGTGTAGAATGACGTTTTCATGCTGATTTTTCATTAATTTTTTTTAAATATTTTATTGACAGATATGAGTAGGCTGATTATCGTTTTGATAATATCTTAAAAAGCACCCCAACGCTTTTTTTAAATAAAATATTTTTTTATTCACATTTATTTCTACTAGCTCTTATTTTCTACATTTATATATTTAACATACAAAAAATAATATTAAAAATATAAACATAAAAAACAGGT
>DVZK01000315.1:0-12648 GCA_018236665.1 Calephelis perditalis | reverse complement strand
GTTGGCCGACCCGGGATTCGAACCCGGGACCTCATGCAGTCAAGTCCAACACCCGGACCGCTCGACCACAGAGGCGACTAACTAATAAATATATTTTCGGTTCTGACGATAAAAAATTCACGCCGCCTAGAGACATCAAAGGTCGTTGCCAACTTGAGGCTGTGATGTTAAGCTTAAGCAAAAGTAAGTTTACCGGCCACCTTACCTTCCTAACCGGAACACTCCAACGGCTGACGTCAACTTATGTTAGGGCGGCAGCAATAGGTGAGGCGGTGTTACCAATCCGGGCGAGTCACTGCGTAACTCTTTCACCTAAGAGAATGTCACCGTGTTAGTGATGATAAGCCTTTGCTCGCCATTTACGAGCTGCCTAGCTGGAAGGCAGATGATGTGTTCTAAAAAGGAGGATACGGGGAAATATAGTAAATAATATTGGCAAAGAACTCCTCTTTCGAAATGTAAACGATTGAGAACGACCTTAATGCTTCGCCTCGTCAAAAGCTTAGTTGCATAATTTGTCAGGAAGACCGTAGGAAACTTCGAAATCGCCTTCCGCTACACTCGACCAAAGGCCTTCGCTATATCCATATTAACCGCCAACGATTCTTCCTTGTTGAGACCTGATGGTGCAGATGGTGGTTGTCCCCCTCGAGGGGAGTTCGGCAGGCAACAGGTCCGCCTCGTACAACATGAGGGCGAGTGTCGGAGACTGACCTGGTGCTGCAGCCGACGGTTGTCCCCCTCGAGGCGCGCGAGCTCGGCGGCGGCGTGCGCCAGCAGCGCGCGGGACTGCTCGGCCGCGGCCGCCGCCTGCCCCGCGTGCTCCCGCGCCGCCTCGCACAGCTTGCGCTTGTTCTCCACCTGACCATACACACACACGGCTGTTACGGAAACCTTTCATAATTAGACTCGGTTTTAAAGAGAGTTTACCACGGTCGGAATGTAATCAGTCAATCGTATGTGGATTACAAAAGCTCATCAAAAAAGATTTATTTAACACGTCGAATCGGTACCATCGCCTTACCTACTCCTGTTGATATGGCTTCTTTTGCGCTAGAGGTTAGGATAGCCGGCATTCTTGCCCACGTGGCGCAAGATTCCGGCGATAAGATAGCGGCACACAGTATTAATGTACGTGCGTATAGACGACGCGACGATGTTTCTACCATCAGGAGCGCCGCTTATTTATTCGATATCTTACGAGAGCGAAACTGAAAGTTTTCACAACTGTCGGATCATAAATATATAACAAAAAAAAGTTTTATTTATGAAAGACAATTCTTTGCTATTATTTTTGAGTATCTTATTCATTTGTTACTTGCTTTACGTTGACGGCAATTAAAAATAATCTGTCACGTCAGAATGAATTTAACACGAGAAAATTTTAATGCAATGATTTTGTATGACTAATAGTCACATAAATCAACAATAAAGATCAAACATAAAACGATAAACTTCGATTGGCTTTAGACAATGACGTATCCCCATATCGTGCATCTGCTTATGACTGGTTTAACCAGTTTAAATGTGGTCGCTCTAAGCTCGCCAATGATTTGCGTGAAAGACGACCTTCCACGGTAACGACTGACGATAACGTCAGTATTATGCGACGTACGACATTGGCTAACAAAGAGTAACCTATCGTCAGGTTCGAACAAGCTTAAGCATAGGTATCAGTCAAATGAACAAAAGCTTCCACGAAAATTTAGCGGGCCGGAACCTTTGAGCCCGCCTCTTGATTTGACCGTCAAAAAAACTCTGTCGTGTTAATTGGTAGCCTGAAATAGTAAAAAGATTTACCGGAGGTAACTACTGTTGTGTTCGACATGGTTAAGAACAGGGCCAGATTTAGAGATCTGGAGGACTCAGGGCAACTAAGGAGTGCCCCATTCTTTTTTTAATAAAATGAAAAATTTAAGCTGTGTATGAAAAAAGATAGTGACTTCCTTTTTCGGAAGGACATGTCCTTACGCGACAATTGTGTCAGAGGATCAGCAAACGGTTACTGCATAGCAGTATACTAACAATTGTTTGCCACTTGTTTTGGAAAATTAAATGTACGATAATCCATCATCGCACACCGCTATGATCCACTATGGGTGATTCCAGACGAGAAATAACTAGGTCACCCGCCGTATAATACCGACCACGCACCTTGTGATTTTTATTTATTCCCGAAAATAAAAGAAAAACTTCGAGGAAACGGTTTTAAGGGCGTCAAGGAAGCAGAAACTTGGACAACGGTTAAGGACGTGTTTTTCTTAGTGGTTCCATCGGATGCAACGATTCGTTGATATAAATGGACACTATTGAATTTGAATTAATATAATAAAACTTGCTAAATTCCTTTCAGTTTGACCTTCCTATAACCTACAAAAAATATAAGGCTTTTGCATCACATGTATGTTTGGTATTGTAGTAGCTAATATACAATTGAAATACATGAAATATACTTTCTATTCTATCGAACATTTAAACAATCTTTATAGATCCGTAAACAACGTACCTCTTCTTTTAACAATTTAATTTGTGAGTTTGATTCTTTTTTTAATAATTCCACATCCTCAATAAGTTCATTTTTTATAGAACCAAGTTCTCGGTATGCTTCCTTTTCAACATTTTGCAAACTTTCAATTAAAGATACATTATGCTCCATTATTCTATTGTGTTCTTTGGCAAGAGCTGCTTTGGATTTTAAAATATTGACGAGGGCCTCCTTGTATTCATTACATTCCAATATTGTATTGTTTAATGAATTTTTATATGTAATGAGCTCAGACTCAAGGACATCTTTTGAATTACTTAAAGTTTTAACCTGGTTCTCTAAATGCTCAAGTTCATTATCAGATTCCCTGAGACGCATAGTTAATACTTGAACAATATCTCGAGTAACAGAAAGAGACATTTCAAATTTGTTTTTTTCTTTTGTTGCCTTATCAATTTCCACTGTCAATTTATTAATTTGATTTTCGAAGTCTATCATTTTCATTTTAGATTCCTCTTTTGTATCATGTAATTCTTTGATTAATTTATCTTTCTCAGATCGTAAAGAATCACATTCAGCTTCTAAATTGTTAATTTCTCTTTGAAGGAGTTTGTGTTTTTCTTCACTTATACTTTGAGTATATTTTAAACCTTGGATTTCAGCCTCTAAACATTTTATTTCATTTTGTTGTTGGACCCAATGCTCTTGAAGATTTCTACTCCGTTCCTCAAATTGTATTTCACATAACTTTAATTTTTCATAAGTAGCTTCATCAATCTGTTCCAATTTAGCTTTCATTTCTTGATCTTTTAAACTCAATAATTGTTGAAGTTCATAAACTTTTTCTTCTTTTTCTTTTGACAATTCATTTTTAATGGTTTCTATCACAGTGTTGTATTTTAATTTAAGATTATCTTGGTCAGATTTGCTTTTATTCAAGATAGCTTGTTTCTCGTCGTCCAGTCTTGATTTTAGAGTTTCTAGTTCAGCTTTATATTCGCGTCTTATACTTTCATTTGCCTCCAGCGCTAAAGCATGATGGCCTTTGACCATTTCTAGTCTCTGACGAGTTTCATCTAAGCATGCTTCAGTGTCAGTAAGTTTCTTTTGCAAATCCTTGCACAGACTGTCCCTAATTGTTATAATATCTTCAAGAGATGAAAGTTCAACTTGTTTACCATTGACTTCTTCCTCTAGCTGTTTACATTGATGAGATAAACAATCTATTTTAATCTTTAAGTCATTAATAACTTCCTCACACTGGACAACATCATGACTTGTTTTTTCTTTATCATTATTCAATTTCAGAAGAGACAATTTGTGATCTATTTTATCTAAGTCAACATTTTGGCTTTGATCCAATTTCTTATTTAAGCCAGCTATAACATGTTTTAGGTCTTCAATTTGTTTTATGTACTCATCAATTGACTGATCTTTGTTTCTGTAAGATTAAAAGTTGTAAATTACAATACTGTACTATAGAAGTGAAAACTCATTTAGTGGCATTGTGCACTTTTTGTGATGGGTAAAAAAATGATAAACTAGCGACAAGACACGTAGTATGTCGTATATGTCGTAGTAGCATTTCATACTGAAATTTTCGTTTCGTCAACCGGTTTAATATCTTTATTGTAGCAAAACGCGATATGTACTTTTTTTGTTCAAGAACAAAACCAATTGGGTAAATATTATTTATTACACAATTTTATAAATAATAGTACTTTTAGGCTGATAAAGCTAAACAAGTTTTCCCTTTTGCCAGCAATATCTGAATGCAAGTTATTGATTTTTAATTCATTTATAATCTTTGGCACACTTATAATTAACGAGCAGGAGAAGTGCAAAACACTAGAATTTGCTTATAAAGTACATTAAATCAAAAAATAAAACAGTACATATACAAACAAATATATTGATGATAACAATAAAAGATCACAGATGGCGTACAAAATATAAATTGAAACAAGTCAAGAAATCAAAAATATATTAAAATTCATTATGGTCGAATTTCAACCAATGGGCGACTACTAGGTTTTATTTATACTGTTTAATAAATATAATTACTAATAATTATTGATATTAAAACAGTAATTGATAGTATAAATATACTATTTTCGTCTTTATTAAGGTTTTTAAGTTTATTTATTATAGTTCTTGATTTTTTAAAGATTTAATTTTGCTTTATCCAATTAATTTAGTGAATGTTTTTAAAACTCATGTTAGTTATTCAAATAATAACTAAAAATGCTAATATAATTAACTGCATAATTACATATTACTAATATCATTTAAATACAGTATAGCCATTAAAAGTGTTTATTATAACTTATCATACAAAAAGGTATTCCTGGGTTGTTATTGGACAGTTTTTCCTTTTTTTTCAATTGGCTACTGATATTAGGTTTTCAAAAGCGTCTGCATTTTTTAAAGAATTATGTAGTTTATTGAATGATCTTTACACATGTACATTCCTAACATATTTTGTAGCTAGCACTACTATTGTAAAAAAAACGACAGGTTGCACTCCGGGAGTGCCGACAGAAGTGAATACTTGAATATTAACGTTGTGCATTTTTGATATTTTGGAACAGTTAGGGAATAATTTTGCACAAATTGCTTTAATTATTATGTATGAAACTAACGATCTGACACGAGTTTAGAAGTTTTCACCCATTCCAAAGAAAATGCGCAACGCTGCTAAAGAAGTTTTCACTTCAAAAACGAAATCTAAATAACTGGCCTAGTTATAACAGGTTCCTCTACTCGTCTTGTGTTTGGCTAATTGTGGGTGCCAATGTTGTACATCTGTCTACCTTTTCGGGAATACGAGCGTGAAGACACAAACTTCGAAAACTGGTTTCTTGGTTTAGTTATAGATGCTGGTGAGGGCATCCCAGCGCATAGTTGAGGTCTACGGATTATAAAATATTGGTATCCTTCCTATGAAATCCAATGTTAGTATTGGATTTAATAGCAATGGGTACCTACTACCTAATAATATGTACTACATTTATGTAAAAAATGTCAGGGTTTACCTAATTTCTACTTCATGAGACTTGATAAGTTCATCCTGTATTTTACTTTTGACATCAGTATTTTTTTTAACAGATCCAGTAGAAGATGGTGTGTTCTTTGTTACTTTCTTGTTTATTTCACATGTTTTTTTCAAAGGCTTTGGCTAAAATAAAACAAACATTGATAAAACAAATTGAATTCACAAAGTAATAATACCTAATGGTTGAAAATATTTTATCTGGGAGCATGTCAGTGTCCTCATCAAGTCGAGCAAAAAAGTGGCACAGCAGTACCATCCTTTCTCAAAGCAAGTCAGGCCCTTTTTGACCCCCTATAACTTTGCTGTGGATAACAAAGAATCCAGACATTTTCAGTTACTAAGCAGGCATTGTATAAACACCGTATATTTAAATTTTGTTATATATGTATACTGTATAATTTTGTCACTCACTGACTGACAGAATGACTGACTGACCAATCATCAAAAGTCCAAGGCACCTCTAGCAGATATAGAACCGTCAAATTTAGAATATGATTGGTGTTTAGTGTCTAAATTAAGGAAAAATCTAAACATTTCATAATTTCTGTCCAGTTTTCTAAATACATCAACTGCATCACCCCATATAAATGTATATGGTTACAAAGTTATTTATACCTATTTATTTAACACTTTATTTCACACAAAATACATGAGAAGTAAAAATGCACAAAGACAAGCTAATCTCTAACTAAAGAAATTTCTTCTAGCCAACGCAAAAAAAATGAAGCTGTGAAAATAAAATGGAAGGCATCATGTGCTATATTTGCAGTGGTTATTGATATTCTAGAAGCAAATGGTATTAAAAAGGAAAAAAAAAGGACTCTACAAAAGGAAGTAAGATGCCATCAAAAATATCCTGTAAAAAAAACCAAATCTCACAGCTTAATTTTCCTACTGTAAAAAATTGGGAGGTTGGTTAGTTTATTCAGTCCCTATTTAAGGGAACTCCTGTCTTAAGTTATTAGGTAAGATGTTATCATATGAATATTAAAAATCTTTTATGTTTTAAATAAATAGATCAACTTGTATTACCATTATACCAGATACATTGGTATCACACAGCACTACAAAGTTCTCTGAATGGATGTGAAATTAAAGGAATTAATGGCTTACTAAAGTATTACTTCATTATTTTAACTAGATCACATCTCCACTAATGGGTTTACTAATAATTTAAGGCATGTTGTAATCCAATGACATGCTTGGAATAGATATACATTCGCGCCTTCCATGGAGCGCCTTAAACTAAATTATTATTTTAAACTTTTTTTTTATTGCCTCAAATACCTGTGCATAAATTGTAAGATATTTTTTTTCATGCAATGACCAAGTCAATGTGATTATTTAAAATGTATTTTTTTAAATATTGATATGATAATAACTTAAGACAGAAGGTTCCTTAAGTAGGAACTAAAAATTTAACTGACTTGGTATTAATATAAAAAACTAGGTTTGTACTTTGAAGCCAAAATATATTTTTAAGTTAAGTACAATTCTCTTTTGTCAGTTTATTTGCATAACATAGAAAAAGTATGGAACATCATAATAATTTAAATAGGCACTCATAAATACTGGACATACTAATTAATTCTAGTTGGCAGTGCCTAAAAATAACCTATTTAAAATCTATGCAATAATTCTGTAAAATTTGGAAGTGTGAAGACAAATGTAAGATTTAACATAGCAGAGTAGTGGCCAGTCACTAAATCTATGAGGCTAGTATGTAGGCAGTGAGTATAGTCCTCAAAGGAACTCTGTTTCAAGATATAAAAATTTCATGTTTTCTGTTTTTAACTCACACACACAAACATCAAGATCCACATATTGGAAACACATATTCACATCAAGACGCTTATAGGGTAGGCAGAGAGTATTGAATGTCAAATATCCCACCTAGCTTCCTCCACATTCCTAATTCTTTTTTTTACCAACAGGATTTGGATGTTGTGACCAATATGATTGTGGTATGTCAATGTTGGTCTCCCCATGTACTTGTATTTATCTACATTTGTTTTGTCAACCTTTCATCTGTCATTCTTTACACATAACTGGACCAACAAAGTGCCCTTTCTCAGATTTACACCAAACTCTCCTTTAAATCCAACTCTATCTTAGGTATTTCTTTAGGTATTGCGAATGCAGTCAAAGTTTTTAACATGTGAGTAAATTTGGGGTGAAGATATAACAACATATTTATAAAAATATTTAAGTTCTCTTTTACTTCTTGTCTGTTATGACTGAAGTAGGTATACTACCTGCACTGCCCAGATTAATTTATGTATGCATTTTATTACTTTTACTATGATTGGTGATTACTATACTTACTGCTAATCTAAATAATTTAAATATGTAATTGCTATGACACATGCTATATGTTTGAATGTTTAAATATCTGCTCCAAATTATAAATATAAGGCATTACAACCAAAAATCAAACAGTTTACCGTGACAAAGGATTTGGTGCTTTTAACACTTGAACCGCACTGAGATTGTGAATCAGGGTTTGGTTTGGAAGAGGTTTTACTGACAGCTTGTTTGGCCTTTGGCAATGTGGTAACTGGTCTACATCCTGGCTTGGTGTTCTCGGTTTTTGTTGCATTTTTTTGAATACATTTAGTTTGTGCTGAAAATGAAAATTTATTAAGGATTTGAAATTCAAGTATAAAATTTCATAACATTAAACTAAGTATAGTACAGCATAAATTAATCGTTAGTTGGTATCTTTTACTAGGTGCGTACGCTAAAATATAAAATAACTTACCAAGAGGTTCAAATCTTGTAGCTTTGGAGAACATCGTAAAATAAACTTGTAAATGTATACTTCCTAATGTATAATAGATTTTTATTACAAATGTAACAATTTTACTCTAGGCAATTTGTACAAATTACTACGACTGAAAGGTTTCGTTGGAGTTACAAAATAAAAATAGTAAACTTCTTTCGTTCGCCTATTGCCAAAGTTCAAAGTTGATCACTGATCAGTCGCCAGCGTGACCACTTTTATTTTCGTAAAACTACTAAAGTTTATTCTGAAAACTACTAAAACCTACTAAATCTATTTAAAAAATCTACTAATTTTCTACCAAGGTTATTATACATAAAAAAAGAAAAATATCTATTTGTTTCTATTTATTATCATTAACATTACATATTATCAACATTATCTTCGGTGTCTGAACTTTGTTTAATGTTTTTATATAATATTTTTTCCTGCTCCATCACTTTCATCATATCTGTTTCAGGATGAAAGTTTGTACAATTGCCGGCTTCCTTCAATCCCTCTTTTGCGTGCAGAATTGCGCATACATTTTTGTTAAGAAACCTATTTCTATCAACAGTTTTGATTCTATTTATTTGTGAAAAAATGCGTTCACATTTTGCATTGGAAACTGGTAAACAAAGCAATTGTTTGGCGAATTTGCTAATGTTAGCAAATTTAGGTTGGTTGTCACTAGCATTTAATTTGCTGACGGATACCCAAAACTCTTCAACATCTGTAATGGGTTCTCTACTGGTTGAGCACAATAAATCGTTGACATCCTTGTCTAGTTTCAGTTCTCTATATTCGTTATCAATTAATTGCATGTTACTGTCTGATACAATATTCGGAAATTTTGAAGCTATATTGATAAGACTAGTAAATTCAGCGTGTACAGCAGTTTGCGGATTCAAAAAAGTCAGTTCTTTAAATATGTCGTTATCAACTGGCAATCGTTTCTTCAATTGCACACAAAGAGTTTGTAGAAAATGTTGACATCTTTGAAAAATATCTTGAATGTGTTGTTGGGGTATGTCACTCCTTTTGGAATTTAAATGTTTCGCAAAGTTAACACCCAGGTACATATTGCTTAACGGTAAATAATTTACTGACGAATTTGGATCAAGGTCTTCGATAGGCGTGTTTTTCACGTATTGGGTTTTCATGTAACAGTTTAACACAATTACAAAAATATCGCGAATATCATTGTACAGTCTGTGTACCACAGGGTAGTCTCCCTGAAAAATTGTGTTAAACTTGTTTGTAAACGGTAAAATGTAATCAAGAAAATATAAATACAATTTCACCGTTTCGTCATTAAAAGCATTAAAAAGAAATTCTGCTGACGTATTAGAGGTCTTGTCTCCTAAATACTGTCCCTGAAAATATAATTTCAAAGCTGGCCATTGTTGTAGGATTCGCGAGATACACCCATGGAGGGAAAGCCACCTAATGTCGTAATGTCTCAGAAGCTTATAATGTTCCGACTCAGTAAAATCCTGGAATTCCATAAACTCTCGCTGACGTTTGCCACTCTGTGCGAAATAGTTGTACACTTCTTTAACCAGTTGCTCTAATTTTCGTGGTAATAACTTGCAAGCATGACTTACTGCCAATGCAACTGAATGGCATACACATTTTACATAAACGCAGTGAGGATTTAATTCTTTCATTTTGGCCACAATGCCAGCGTTCTCGCCAAACATAACATTGGTTGTGTCAGCAGCAAAACCTATCATGTTATCCCACTTAAGACCACGTTCATCAAAGACAGTTTTAAGTGCATTTAATAAATCTTGAGCTGTTTCACCTTCAACATCGACTATACTTAACAATTTTGTATTAACGCGATGACTAATTTTCGAGCAATATTTTATTGCTATTGCGAGAACCTTTGTAGTACTAATATCTGTACTTTCATCTATTATTATAGAAAATGTAGCCAATCCAGATTTTAAATCTTCGTGCATCTTTTCTTCAAATTGCTTGCCGAGCGCATTATAAGCTATCGCCGCAGATTTAGTTCTTTTGCAAGAAAATTTTTTTGCTATTTCAGAGTCGTGAAATGCTTGATTTATAATTTCACTTAAATGATCCATAACTCGAAATGGTATGTTATGTTCAACAAGACAAGCAACAATTTTCATTTCTGCCTTCCTGACTTCATTTTCCACAGTCGTCTTCTTAAAAAATTTATCAATCTGTAAAAACGCATCATAATTATTGGTATGTATAGGTAGATACTATCTATTGGTTAATGTAAAACTTTTAAAATAAGATAAAATATCATTGAGAACGCGAGTGAATTTCTCCCATTGTAACGCGGGTGAACCCGCGAGGCACAGCTAGTTTATAATGTTTCTTTTTAGATTTGAAAATTTTATTTATAAAAATTGCTTAATAAATGATACGGATCATACCTGAGACGATCCAGAAAAACCAATCATGTTTTTTGTATGTTTCGCTGTATTTCTGTGGTCTTTAATTGACGCCAATCGGGGCAAAATTTTACTATTGCAAGCTTTGCAAAATGCGCTACTGCTATCTTCGCGACATAAACAGAGCCACGAAGAAAACAACGGGTCCTTCTCCCACTCGCTGCGATAGCTTTGCTCATATCTTCTCTTCATTATTATTTTGCACAATCCACACGCAATTCAAACGTTTCAAAACAAAAGATAATTATGTTATGAATAAAAATGAATACTCAAACAATACCAAACCAATTCAAGTACTACGCAAAGAAAAGTCAACTTTACATCCTACACGACAAAATTCATTTTGTAGTGTACTGCTTACAATAAGGGGAAATCCCTAGTTATAGTGTAACCATAGACTAAATAAAAAATATTTTTTTCTCTCACACTGACCGATGAAGTTGACCTTTAGTAATTATTTTTTATTGTTATGTGGCCATAGTTAAAAAATCATAGTTTTAATTGTAACACTAGAAAATACCATAATCTATCAAAGAATTCCTGATTACTACTAAATTCTACCAACGAATTTTGGCCTACTAGAAAAATAAGATCCATGGTCTGAAACTACTAAAAAAGTAGGAAACTACTAAAAACGGTCACGCTGCGTAGCGACTTTGGCGACTAGCAAATGACATTGACATATTATTCTGAATTTTGACTTTTATCTTTTTCCTTGTTAACATAGTACGTACTGCCTCTTTTTTCATTATTTTCATTGACCTCTAATTCTTTGAGTAGGTACCAATTAAATCATCATAAAAAGGTGCCATTAACACAAAATATTGCAGCCGCTCTGATATTACTGTGGCTGTTCAGAAAAGGTAGTTTATGTAGCGATAACAACAACTAATAAATTTTGTACTTTAGCACTTGATTAAAGACAACAACAATATTAATCATAAGGTCGACTTTCACAGACTGCTTCCCTAAATATGCAGTAACGTTTAAATGTATAGGTAACGTAGATGTTCGAATGTATATGTATAAAGTGTATATTATAATATAATGTATAAAATTGGTCATTACTAACTAGACCACTCGTAGTAAAGTAATGTGAATCAACTTGCCCGGATAGGAATCTACCTCTTTCCGTCAGGAGAGCTATGTCTAAATACTTGTGTGCCCACGCCGTCTTATCACATAAAAAGTGCTTATTTTCTAGAAATGGGTTGTATTAGGTAAAATTTAGATCAAGTCCACCTGTTCCTAGTCCTTAAAAATACTTTAACCAAATACCTATTCGACCGATTCTCACCTAGTATCGATTACGATCACGTTGCGAGTCCTGTATGTATCAAGTCTATGAAGAATATAATATGAGATCATTGGTCACTAAGATAACATCTTTCCCTAATACTTGAACAGGCCTAGGAGTTAGGACTTTAATCTTACAAATGCAGTATAATATTAATCAAGAGTGCAATACCAATAGTACGTAAGTTGGCGTATTTAAAAGATTTTAATTAATTTTATTTACAAACTAGCTGTCCCGGCGAACTTCGTTTCACCCGTTCAGTATGAGAAATAATAAATTATTATTTTTCCCACTTTCCCTGCAACTTTCCCGGTTTTCCTTTTCGTAAGAACCTTATCCTGATAATAACTAACACAACAAAAAAAGAATTAGACAAATCGGTCCAGTCGTTCGGAAGTTATGCGCTTTCCAACACATTTAGCGATTCATTTTTATATTATAGATGTGACCTTTATAATTTACTAGCGGCCCGCTCCGGCTTGGCACGATTATTAAATATACATATATAGGATATAGGACTTCAATCACTTTATCTATTAAAAAATTGTGTGTGTGTACTTATGTACACGCGTTAGAAGTTATACTTCTTCGGCGTAATAAGATAAAAATCTTTTT